>PVKP010036364.1:0-22525 GCA_004027715.1 Plecturocebus donacophilus | reverse complement strand
GTCTCTAGAGATGTGCCACAGGGCTCTGTCTTAGCATATTCATTATTCTCTCAGTGACTCGGTCAGAACATTGATGTTAAGCTCATCAGACTTGCAGTTGATGTGAAATTTGTGGAAATGACTGAAACCTTGGAAAATATACATCCCAAATACAATATAATTGAGTTTGAGAGATTAAGGCTCAACATTTGAATTCTCCACACCAGTTACAGAAGTGTGACTTAGAGGAAATGGGACTTACACTCATGAAGAAGACATGGGCACTCCTGCTGGCTGTGAGCCCAGATTGTGCCCCTTGAGGTATGGTGGCCTGGCAGAGAATTCAGTTTCAGGCTCCTTGCTTGTCCTGTCCAGAGGGAAAGGAGGTAAAGGGTCTGCTGTGTTCCAGACGCCTTGGTCAGTCCCTTCTGAGTCCCTCACACCAGGCCATGACCAGCACGGCCCTCCTCCAGGTCTGTCTGAGGAATGGCTGGAAGGAGGTGCATGCTGACACACAGCTTACCAACAATGATGGTGTGTGAAATAAATGAGCAGGCTTGCCATCATCTGTTCTTGGTGGCATGTGCTGATTCCTGGTCATTGGGAGAAGAAAAGACTCCAGATGCAATTTATGAATCTGAATATCTTGGAGTAGTAGCAGAACCAGGGAGGAGAAGTTGCAGGGAGATAGATTTTGCTAGTCTGTGAGAGAACGGTGTAACAGACAGGGCTGTCTGAAAGTTTGCCCAACTCCAGAGGTGTTGAAGGAGATACCCCTGTCACCAGGTTGTGGCCAAGTACAGAGGAGATATTTGACCAGGTGGTTGTAAGATCTGCCAGGAAACCAGCAATCCTAACCTAGTCCATGTCCTGTATCCTCCTGGTGCATCTGGGGTTGGGGGTGGGAGGGAGGGAGGACAGGTACCAGGACTGTTGGGACTCTACAGCTTTCCCCAAAGGCTGCAAGAGCTCAATGTGAGGTGTGTGCCTTGTGTTGCTCTATCTGGCTTGAGTGTCAGACAGGGAGGCAGGATGATTCCTTATGAAGAGATGCAGCCACACAGGGTGTGCACACACAAGCAGATGCAGTGCACCCAAGGCTAATGCTGTTCCATTGCAGGTTATTGTGGGGAGCGTCTTTGAAGTGGTCTGGGCGGCCATCAAGGCGGGAAGCTCCTTTGGGATCAGTGTGCTGTGGGCCCTCCGCCTGCTGAGGATCTTCAAAGTCACAAAGTATGTCCCCTGTGCTCCCAGGTGAGGGCAGGTGTAGGGTGGAGAGGGTGTGGATCAGCCACACAGGATGGTTGTCCCCAGGAGTTCACAGCACCCAGAAGCTCTCTTGCTGTGGCTTACAGTTGGTTTAAATACAAAAGATGGTATCAAAACAGCCTTGTGGTGGGGCCGCATCTGCCCTCAGGGCCATCCCTGATCAGCCTCTGTGCTGCCGGCACAACCTTTAGTTGTCTTGTTCACTTGCTGTCCTTGATTGTGTGCCACCTCCTCTCTTGAAACCACCACCCCATCTTCCTGGCCTTCAGAGGTGACTTTGGTTTGTAGTTAATGAGGAAAACAGAAGTCATTGGACAGAACCTTTGTCTACCTAAGTCTGCCCACCTCCCCTGCAGCCTCATCCCTGGAGAGCCTGTGTGCACCCTGCCATGGTCCTGAACTTCTCACTGAGCCAGCCTGGCCCCTGCCTGGCCCCCATGCCCAGGCCTGCCTTCTCCACTCTACATCTTGCTGACGATGGCAGTGACAAGACTGTGTTTACAGTTATGTCCCACTTGACTCTGGAAGTGAGGTGGTCCAGTTTGTCTACAAAGAGACTGAAGCCCAGGAAGTGACAGATGCAAGTAGTGAGGAGAGGACCAGGGCAAAAACCCTTCCCTTCACTGCCACAGTTGTTGTAAGGAAGAGAGAGAGAGACCCTCTTCACAGCAGTCCCACCAGCAGCAAAGACGGCACTGCGGAGGCTCCTGAGCAGCTGGACCTACCAGATGCACACGTGGGCCAGCACAGACCAAGGTGGACCCTACCAGACATAACACATGGGCCAGCACAGACTTCAGTGTGTGTCTTTGGCAGCCTGGATCACAGCAGCTGCAGGGCCCAAGGAGCAAAACTGCCAACACTGAGCCAGTGCAGGGTGAGATCATAGGTCACCTCTCTAGTGACCAAGACAGCCTCTCAGAAGCCCACTGACCTCCTTAGGGCAGCTGAAATGCCATTGGTCTTTTCCAATCCATTTTAAATCCAAACCCAAGACCATAGGAGGATATAAAGCTATAAAGGCAGAAGAGGTTTGGGCAGAGTTAAGTCCCACTAGGCCCGTGAACCCTCATGGCACTCTGTGCCAGTGTCCTCAGACTCCTGTTGCCTTCCCAGAGCCTGCTGGTGCAAGGCTCCAGGAAGTGACCAGGGCTGCCTTTACCCCACCTCTGGGTCTGGCTTCTTGGGCTCCATTTTCTCCCAGGAAGTAGGTGACCCCTGTCCTGAGGCAGGCTGGCCTGGACCCCTGCTAGTCCCATGAGAAGGCTCAATTCCTTTCCCAGAGTCTTCCAGCCCATCTGCCATTAGCCCTCAGGTACTTTGTAAGAAAATCCATGGAGGATAGTGGGGCCTCTGATGGGGGTGCCAGGGAGAAGGACACAGTTTGGGAGCCCAGGGGTGCCCAGGGATAGAGTGAGCACAGAAGGAAACCAGTGTCTATCCTATAGTCTTTCCATTCCCGGGAGATGGGATGGCATGTGCAGAGGCACAGGGGCATGAGTGACTGGCCCCTCAGTTGCCATCAGCAGCCTCAGTGGTGCCTGTGTGCCATGGGGGAACCCATGCCTGAGCAGGGCCCAGTCACTGTCCTCTGGGATGGAGGCATTGAGGGATACCACAGAGAGTCTGTGTGGTGATGCCCTACAAGCTCTCCATGCCACATGTCCCTGGTCCCTGGTAAGGGGGCACTGGAGCCAGAGTCTGTGCCACCAGCCACAATACTCACAGAAGATCTGCTCTAGGTTCCAGTGCAACTCTCCTCCTCCCTCTGCGGGCTGCTGACAATAGTTGTGGGCCTTGCTTCATGTGGCACTGGTCTGAGACACTTGGTGGCTGATAGGGCATTGAGGGGTGAGGGGCAGGGAGGGGCCAAGGATGAAGTTTGGGATTGAGCCTGGCCACCTGGGTGGTGGTCTCATCCTTCTGAACCTAGTGACAGGGAGCAGTTTGAGGGGCTGAAGGAAGTCCTGCACTGGGTGTTTTTCTCTACCATCCCATGGAGTCTTCAGGGAGAGAAGTCCAGGGCAGTGGGCCTGGAACTCCAAAGAAAAGCTCTAACTTCATATCTAGGTGTGCGGCCCTCAGCATTTAGAAAGTCACTGGAGCCATAAGTGTGGCTGCAGAGAGCCCTGAGTATCAAGTCAGCATCTGGAGCTGGCTTAGACCCTCTGCCCATCCCCACAGGTACTGGAGCTCCCTGAGGAACCTGGTAGTGTCCCTACTGAACTCCATGAAGTCCATCATCAGCCTGCTCTTCTTGCTCTTCCTGTTCATTGTGGTCTTTGCCCTGCTCGGGATGCAGCTGTTTGGGGGACAGTAAGTGGGCCCGGGAGGGAGAGTTCAAGGCTGGGGGCTTTCAGGAAGGCAGAGCTCAGAGCAGATGGCACTGCCCAGGCTGCCTCCACCCACCTTCCCACCAGGAAGGTCCTCAGAGGGGCCAGTGTGCAGCCATCTGCAGCCTGAAGCCAGAAGGTTGAGGCCATGCTGGAGCCCACAGGTGCTGCCTGGCTGCCAATGGGACTGCCTTCCTATTTTCCTCAGGTTCAACTTCCAGGATGAGACTCCCACAACCAACTTCGATACCTTCCCTGCTGCCATCCTCACTATATTCCAGGTAGGGCCCCTGCTGTGCACATTGGTGGCATGCCCAGCTCCCAGCTCCCCTGGGTACTGGGAAGGCGGCCTTTCCTGTCATTTCCTCCCTTGTTCCTCCACATGGCCCAGATCGCTGACTTTCAGACAGAGCCTTCCTCAAACAAGGCAAGCACAGGCAGTCAGCAACATGCAGATCTCCAGGTTCAGGGACCCCAGCCCCAATGGCGAAGGAAGCTAGATTCTGTGGCAGGACTGTAGTGAGCAAATGTAGTTTCTGGGGGCCCAGCTGGGCTTCAAGCTACCAGTTTATCTTTTGGCTCCTGGGACTTGCATGCATTTCTGTCTTTTATCCTCTGAGAACAAAAAACAAAGCACTCCCTAAACTTGTCACCCGACTACCTCAGATGCCAGTGACTCCCTCAGTTCTCATCTGTATCTGGAAAACATACCCCTCCCCCCTTAGCTCCTCGGGAAGTGAGGACTGAGGGCCCATATTTCTGTATGACAGAGACCTTGTTGGCTCATGCAGCCTCTGCCCTCTTGGAGGGTTCCCTTTTGATGACTTTCTTGGTTGGGTACTCTTCCCTTTCATAGGGATATGGCCCCACAATCCTGCCCACAACTGGCCTTACTGATGAGATAATGCCATGCATTTCTGTCCCATGAAATGTACTTGGATACCATGTCAGAGACTGAACAGGATGGCAGCTGTTGTCTTACCTGTGATACCTCTTAGGGAGGCCCGACAGGCTGTGTTTGCTCCAGTCCAGGGGCTCAGCTTGATTTCCTGGCCCCTGGGGTTGCTGATTCTACCCCTGGCCAGGGCTGGAGCCCACAACCTGTGTGAAGAGAGGGGCCCTATGGGTCCCACTCTCTCAAAGGGAGGAGTCTTTCCAGCAGACTATTCAAACCAAATTAGATGACTGGCTGAAAGAGGAGTTCTGTCCTAATTTACACCACATTTCTCCTTTCTCACCTCTTCGCACTTACCCTCACCCTACTGGGCTGGAGCCTGTGGCCTAGTGACTGCTAGCTTTCCTCCACTTCCCTGGTGATCTGTATGAATAAAAGCCTTAATACCCCTGGGAACATAACTCCTTTGGACTGGAACCCACACCCCTATCCCCCACAGCAGCCACAGCAAGGCCCGCCCAAGGAGAGTCAGCTCAGACACCCAATCCCTGCCCCCATCTGGTGGTCTTTCTCTACCCACCCTGATTGCCAAAGACAAAGGTCATACTCTCCTGGGGCTCCATGGCACTGCCCACCCCTGAGAAACCTGAATACTTAATTAGACTGCCTTAGGGCAAGTTTGTATCCTCTCTACAGGACCTCAGTCAATGCTCTCTTGAAAGCGCCACCTCCTGGCTGGAGGCCAACCAATACAAAACCAGCACACTAAACAAAAATACAACCAAGGACCCTCACAGAGTCCATTTCACTCCCCTGCTATCTCCACCAGAGCAGATGCTGGTATCTGCTGCTGAAAAATCTGAAGATGGCTCACATCACAGGGCTCTTCACAGACACTCCCCAATACCAGCCTGCAGTCCAGTAGCTCTGCTGGATGAGTAGACCCACAAGAGCTAAAACAATCATTGCAGTTTGGCTCTCAGGAAGTCCCATTCCTAGAGGCAGGGGAGAATGCCACATCAAGGGAACACCCCCGTGGGATAAGAGATTCTGAACAGTAGCCCTTGATTCTTAGAGTCTACCCAAATGAGAAGGAACCAGCAAAACAATTCTGGTAATATGACAAGGTTCTTAACACACCCCGGAAGATCACACCAACTCACTAGCAATGGATCCAAACCAAGACAAAATCTCTGAATTGCCAGAAAAAGAATTTTGAAGGTCAGTTATTAAGCTAATAAGGAAGTACCAGAGAAAGGTGAAATTCAACTTAAATAAATCAAAAACATGATACAGGATATGAAAGGAAAATTCTTCAATTAAATAGCATAAATAACTCACAATTTCTGGAAATTAAGGACACACTTAGAGAAATGCAAAATGCACTGGAAAGTCTCAGCAATAAAATCAAACAAGCCAAACAAGCCAAAGAAAGAACTTCAGAGCCCAAAGAAAAGGCTTTTGGATTAACTGTATTCATCAAAGACAGAGACAAAAGAATTTCAAAAAATGAATGAAGCCTCCAAGAAGTATGGAACTAAGTTAAGTGTCCAAACCTAAGAATACTTGGTGTTCCTTTGGCGGAAGAGAAATCTAAAAGTTTGGAAAACATATTTGAGGGAATAATTGAGGAAAACTTCTAGCCTTGCTAGAGATCTACACATCCAAATACAAGAAGCTCAAAAAATGCCTGGAAAATTCATTGCAAAAAAAATTCATCACTAGGCACATAGTCATCAGGTTATCTAGAGTCAAGATGAAGGGAAAATGTTTTGCTGTGAGGCAAAAACATCAGGTAACCTATAAAGGAAAACTATCAGATAAATGGAAGATTTCTCAACAGAAACCCTACAAGTCAGAAGAGATTGATTAGGGTCCTATCTTTAGCCTCCTTAAACAAAACAATTATCAGCCAAGAGTTTTGTGTCCAGTGAAACTAAGCCTCATAAATAAAGGAATGATACAACATTTTACAGACAAACAAATGCTGAGAGAATTTGCCAGTACCAAGTCAGCACTATAAGAACTGCTAGATGGAGCTCTAAGACTTAAAAAAAATCTTTGAAATACACCAAAATAGAACCTTCTTAAGGCATAATCCAACAGGACCTATGTAATACTAACAAAAAACACCATAAAATAGTATCTCACATCTTAGTATTAATGTTGAATGTAAATGACCTAAATGCTCCACTTAAAAGATGGCAGAATGGATAAGAATTCACCAACCATGTTTCTGCTGTCTTCAAGAGACTCGCCTAACACATAAGGACTTACATAAACTTAAAGGAGTGGAAAAATATTTTATTTGCAAATGGAGATGAAAAGTGAGCAGGAATACATTCTTAGATCAGACCAAACAGACTTTAAAGCAGCAGCAGTTAAAAAAGACAAAGAGGGACATTATATAATGATAAAAAGCCTTGCCCAACAGGAAAATATCATAATCCTAAATATATATGCCCCTAACACTGAAGCTCTCAAATTTATAAAACAATTATTACTAGATCTAAGAAATGAGATAGATGACAACACAATATTGGCTGGGGACTTTGATACTCCACTGACAGCACTAGACAGGTCATCAAGACAGAAAGTCAACAAAGAAGGAATGAACTTAAACTATACCCTACAACAAATGGACTTAAGAGATCTTTACCAAACATTCTACCCAACAACTGCAGAATTCTGTTCATCAGCACATGGGACATTTTCCATGATGGACCATGTGATAGGCCACAAAACAAGTCTCAGGAAATTAAACAAATTAAATTATATCAAGTACTCTCTCAGACCACAGTGGAATAAAATTGGAAATCAACTCCAAAAGTCACCCTAAAAACCATGCAATACATGGAAATTAAATAACCTGCTCCTGAATGATTGTTGGGTCAACAATGAAATCAGATGGAAGTTTAAAAAAATCCTTGAATTGAATGATAATAGTGATACAACCTATCAAAACCTCTGGGATACAGAAAAGGCAGTGCTAAGAGGAAAGTTCATAGCCTTATTAAATGCCTACATCAGAAAAGACTGAAAGAGCAAAAATAGACAATCTAAAGTCACATCTCACGTAACTGAAGAAACAAGAACAATCCAAACCCAAACCTACCAGAAGAAGAGAAGTAATGAAGATCATAGCAGAAAGAAATGAAACTGAAACAAAAAAAATTTACAAAAGGTAAACTGAACAAAAAGCTGGTTCTTGGAAAAGATAAATAAAGTTGATAGACCATTAGCGAGATTAACCAAGAAAATAGAAAAGATCTAAATAAGCTCAATTAGAAACGAAATGGGAGATATTACTACTGATATCACAGAAATACAAAAGAGTATTCAAAGCTACTGTGAACACCTTTGTGCACATAAACTGGAAATCCTAGAGGAGATGGATAAATTCCTGGAAAGATACAACCATCCTAGCTTAAATCAGGAGGCATTAGATACACTGAACAGACCAGTAACAAGCAGTGAGATGGAAATGGTAATAAAAAACGTTACCGACCAAAAAAGGTCCAGGACCACATGGATTCACAGCAGAATTCTGTCATAGAGAAGAATTGGTACCAATCTTATTGACACTATTCCACAAGGTAGAGAAAGAGGGAATCCTCCCTGAATTATTCTGTGAAGGCAGTATCACCCTAATACCAAAACCAGGAAAGGACATAACCAAAAAAGAAAACTACAGACCAATATCTCTTATGAACATAGATGCAAAAATCCTAACAAAATACTAGCTAACTGAATCCAACAGCATATCAAAAAGATAATCCACCAATATCAACTGAGTTTCATACCAAGGGATGTGGGGATGGTTTAACATATGCAAGTCAATAAATGTGATACACCACATAAACAGAATTGAAAACAAAATTCACATGATCATCTCAATAGATGTAGAAAAAGCATTCAACAAAATCCAGCATCCCTTTATGATTAAGCCGTCAGCAAAATCAGCATACACGAGACATACCTTAATGTAATAAAAGCCACCTGTGACAAACACGCAAGCAACATAATACTAAACTGGGAAAAGTTTGAAACCATTGCCCCAAGAACTGAAATAAGACAAGGTTGCCCACTCTCACCACTCCTCTTCAGCATAGTACTGGAAGTCCTAGCCAGAGAAATCAGATGAGAAAAAAAGACAAGGCCTCCAAATCGGTAAAGAGGAAGTCAAACTGTCACTGTTTGTTTGCTGATGATGTGACTGTTTATGTAGAAAACCCTAAAGACTTCTCCAAAAAGCTCCTGGAACTGATAAAAGAATCCAGCAGTTTCAGGATACAAAATTAATGTACACAAAAAAGTAGCTCTTTTATACACTAACATCGATAAGTTGAGAATCAAATCAAGAACTCAACCCCTTTTACAGTAGCTGCAAAAAAGAAAAATACTTGGGAATATACCTAACCAAGGCAGTGAAAGACCTCTACAAGGAAAACTACAAAACACTGCTGAAAGAAATCATAGATGCCACAAACAAATGGAAACACATCCCATACTCATGGATGGGTAGAATCAATATTGTGAAAATGACCACACTGCCAAAACCAATCTACAAACGCAATGCAATTCCCATCAAAATACCACCATCATTCTTTGGAGAACTAGAAAACACAATCCTAAAATTCAGATGGAACCAACAAAGAACCTGCATAGCCAAAGCAAGACTAAGCAAAAAAGGCCAGGCATGGTGGCTCACGCTTATAATCCCAGCATTTTGGGAAGCTGAGGTGGGCAGATCACTTGAGGTCAGGAGTTTGAGACTAGCCTGCCCAACATGGTGAAACCCTGTCTCTACTTAAACAACAACAATAACATAAATTAGCCGGGTATGGTGGCATGCACCTGTAATCCCAGCTACTTGGGAGGCTAGGGCAGAAGAATCACTTGAACCCAGGAGGCAGAGGTTACAGTGAGCTGAGTTCATACCATCCATTACACTCCAGTCTAGATGACTAGAGTGAGACTCCATCTCAGAAAAAAAAAAGACAAATTAAAAAAAAAACAAAGCTAGAGGCACCATATTACCCAACTTCAAACTATGCTATTACCCAACTTAAAACTATGCTATAAGGCCATAGTCACCAAAACATCATGGTGCTAGTGTAAAAATAGGCACATAGACCAGTAGCACAGAATAGAGAACATAGAAATAAACCCAAATGTTTACAGCCAACTGATCTTCAACAAAGCAAACAAAAACATAAAATGGGGAAAAGACACCCTATTCAACAAATGTTGGGATAATTGGCAAGCCACATGGAAGAGAATGAAACTGGATCCTCACCTCTCACCTTATACAAAAATCAACTCAAGATGGACCAAAGACTTAATCTAAGACCTGAAACCACAGCAATTATAGAAGATAATGTTGGAAAAAATCCTTCTAGATATTGGTTAGGCAAAGACTTCTTGATCAAGAACCTTAAAACAAATGCAACAAAAACAAAGATAAATAGATGGGACTTAATTAACTAAAAAGTTCTGGAGAGCAAAAGAAACAATCAGTAGAGTAAACAGACGACCCACAGAGTGAGAAAAAATCTTCACAATCTATACATCCGACAAAGGAGTAATATCCAGAATATACAAAGAACTCAAATCAGCAAGAAAATAACAATGCCATTGAAAAGTGGGCTAAGGACATGAATAGACAATTCTCAAAAGAAGATATACAAAAGCATATGTAAAAATGCTTAACATCACTAATGATCAGGGAAATGCAAATCAAAACCACGGTGTGAATACCACCTCACTCCTGCAAGAATGGTCATGATCAAAAAATAAAAAAATAATAGATGTTGGTGTGGATGTGGTGAAAAGGGAACACTTTACACTGTTGGTGGTAGTGTAAATTAGTACAACCACTATGGAAAATGTGGAGATTCCTTAAATAACTAAAAGTATGTCTACCATTTGATCCAGCAATTCCACTTCTAGGTATCTAACCAGAGGAAAAGAAGTCATTATACGAAAAAGGATACTTGCACATGCATGTTTATAACAGCACAATTTGGAAGTGCAAAAATATGGAACCAACCCAAATGCCCATCAGCCAAGTGGATAAAGAAAATGTAGTATATACCAGTATACTATGGAATACTGTTCAGCCATAAAAAGAAATGAAATAATGGCATTTGCAGCAACCGGGATGGAATCGGAGACTACTATTCTAAGTGAAGTAAGTCAGGAATGGAAATCCAAACGTTGTATGTTCTCCCACTCTTTAAGTGGGAGCTGAGTTATGAGGATGCAAAGGCGTAAGAATGATACAGTGGACTTTGGGGACTTGGGGTAAAAGGGTGGGAGGGGGATTAGGAATAGAAAACTATATACTGGGTACAGTGTACACTGCTTGGGTGACAGGTGCACCAAAATCTCAAGAGATCATCATTAAAGAACTTATTCATGTAACCAAACATCACCTGTTCCCCAAAAATCTATTGAAATAAAAAGTAATTTAAAAAGAAATTTAATAATTACAAATATCCTACTTAAGTTACCAAGTTCAGATAGTATTATGGGTGAACTCTGCTATTTAAGAAGTTATTGCAATTTTGTACAGACTCCTCCACAGAATATAAAAAAGGATAGCTCACCACTCATTGAAGCTAGAGTAACATTGATAATGAAAAAACTAAACAAGGGCACTATCAGAGAAGAAAAATATAGGTCGCTACTGCAAACAGAGAAGCAAAGTATCCGGGGGAAACTAATAAAATCTAGATATTCTTTTTTTTGAGACAGAGTTTCGCTCTGTCACCAGGCACCAGGCTGGAGTGCAGTGGCGTGATCTCGGCTCACTGCATCTTCTACCTCTCAGATTCAAGCAATTCTCCTACCTCAGCCTCCCAAGTAGCTGGGACTACAGGCGCATGCCACCACACCCAGCTAATTTTTGTATTTTTTAGTAGAGACAGGATTTCACCATTTTGGCCAGGATGGTCTCAATCTCTTGACCTCGTGATCTGCCCACCCCGACCTCCTAAAGTGCTGGGATTACAGGTGTGAGCTACCATGCCCAGCCAATCTAGATATTCTTAAAAATTATTTTTATAATTGGCTGAAATTCTTCCTAGAAATGCAAGACAATTCAACATTAGAAAACCTATGAATGTAATTTGTCACACTAACAGATTAAGGCGGATAAGAAAACCCTGTATGATCAGAGAAAGCACTGGAACTAGCACAAGCACCGTCAGCCAGAGGTGAGAAAAGCAGAGATGAGATTGCAGATGTTGCTGATGGCTGAAACTGGGTGATGGGCACATAGGGCTCATTGTGCTCCACTCTGTGTATGCTTCAAATGTCCGTGATAAATCTTTTTCTAAAAGAAAATTAGACCTAACACTCCTTCTAAATAAAAACTCTTAGCAGGTTACATTAGTATCAGGGGTCTTAGCACAGTAGAACAAGAAACAATGAAATAAAAATTCTCAGGATTGACAAGAAAGAAATATGTCACTATTTACAGATGAAATATTTATACACAGAAAACTCAAGTGCTATCACTGCAGATGGTATCTGTGTAGAAAAATGTGAAATTGGATTCCTACTTTGTACCAAGTAGGTAAATCAATTCTAGACAGATTAAAAGACAAATAGTGTAGTATGAAAGGACAAAATATAAAAACAAGTAACTCACAGGAGAAGAAACTAGGCTGATGAAAAACTCCGTAAAAACTATAATCAATTTTACTGCAGTCAAGGAAATGCAAATTAAACCTGTGGTGAAACAACCATTTCCACCTGTCAGTTTAGCCAAAAGTAAGAAATCTAATACATCTTTCTTTATGCTGTTGATGGGTTGATAGGACCACTTTGAAGAGAAATTCATTATATCCTGTCCACTGGAATTGGCACGAGCAATTCCTGCCAGCTATATGCCCTGGAAAAGTTTCTTGCCCAAGCACACAAGGAAATCTATAAAGCCATCCTCACAGCATTACTTGTAATAACAAAAACTGAAAATCAGCTGCATGTTCACCATCCGGGGAATGGATAAGAGAAAAGTGATCTATTTCTGCAGAACGGAAAATGGATGCCCTAGAACTAAATGGATTCTATTTAAGGATGAACAATATGCAAAACAATGTCATATACTGTTTATGATATGTATATAGTAAAAGTATAAAAGCTTGCACAGCAATGAGGAGTAACAAATTCAGGACAGGGTTTTCCTGGTGGTGGGGTGGGACTTGCTGGGAGGTGGGAGAGAGAGAGGAATGAGACTGGAGAGTTCAAACCACATTTTGATGTTTTCTTTCTTAAGCTGCATAGTGGGTACATAGAAGTTTGTTAAATTATTTATTGCATCTTTCTGAGTGTTTAAATATTTTTATAATTGAAAAATAAAGGGATACAAAAAGATGAACTAACTAAACATTTACAAAAAGAAAGCTAGTGTAGGCCCAGCACAGTGGCTCATGCCTGTAATCCCAGCACTTTGAGAGGCCAAGGTGCATGAATCACCTGAGGTCAGGAATTCGAGACCAGCCTGGCCTACATGGTGAAACCCTGTCTCTACTAAAAATATGAAAAATGAGCTGGGCATGTTGGCCCTGAGGTGGGAGAATTGCCTGAACCTGGGAGGCGGAAGTTGCAGTGAGCTGAGATTGCACCACTACATTCTAGTCTGGGCGAAAGAGCAAGACTACACCTCAAAAAAACAAAACAAAAGAAAGCTGATGTATTAATATCAGCCAAAATAGAGGTGAAGGTAAAAAGAGAGTGGATATAATTAAGAGGCATTATTACATGATGAAAAGAGGATGCCGCCAGAAGGAACATACTTCAGGGCATGAACTTGCAGGACTTAACAATGTGGCCTCAGAACATGGAACAAAAACTGACAGAATTACCGGGAGAAATAAAAATTTTACCATCGTATAAGAGATAACGTCTCAGTCAAAGCGAAGGATGAAACTGACAAAAATTAGAAGGATCTAAAAGCATGAACCAATTGTCACATATAGAACTGTACTCAACAGATACCAAATAGAATATTCATTATTTGGGGCACATGGACCATGCCTGTAATCCCAGCACTTTGAGAGGCCAAAGTGGGCAGATCACCTGAGGTCAAGAGTTCAAGACCAGCCTGGCGTGGTGAAACCAATGTGGCGAAACCCCATCTCTACTACAAATACAAAAATTAGCCAGGTGTGGTGGTGGGTGCCTGCAATCTCAGCTACTCAGGAGGCTGGGGCAGGAGAATCACTTGAACCCAGGAGGTGGAAGTTGCAGTAAGATCACGTTTCTGCACTCCAGCCTGGGCAACAGAGCAAAAGTCTGGATCAAAAAAAAAAAAAAAAATTCTGTCCTACAGAGCACAACTTTGGTATTTAAATAAACAGGCACTGTTAATAAAAAGTCATTTAATATCTTCTCCATATTTGTAAGTTAAAGGATTTAGGGTAAAGAAGAAATCAGAAATCATGATGGCCATTACAGGATATTTAGAACTGAACAATATCAAAACTTGTAAGGAGAACCAAAGACAATACTTAAAGGAAAATTAAAATCTTAATGCAGCTATCAGGAAAAAAAATGATAAAAAATAAACAAGCACTCTTAAAAAAAAAAGAGAGAGTCTTGTTGTGTCACCCAGGCTGGAGTGCACTGGTGTAATCTTGGCTCACTGCAGCCTCAAACTGGGTTCAAGTGGTCCTCCCACCTCAGTCTCCCAAGTAGCTGGAACCATAGACACACACCATCATGACTAGCTAATTCTTTCTATTTTCTGTAGAGGCATGGTCTCACTGTGTTTCCCAGGCTGTTCTCAAACTTACTGGGCTCGAGCGATCCTCCAACCTCAGCCTTCCAAAGTTCTGTGAATGCAGGCATGAACCACAGAGCCTGGCTTAGCAAGTACTCTTATGAAGAATCTAGAAGAAGGAATAATAAACCAAAGAAAAGTTGAAAGCAGGTGATGCTAAGAGCAGACATTTGTGGATGCAGATTGCTGAAATACCAAGATAACAAGCATGTTCTTAAGGAGACTCATGAAGGAGATAATTGTACCGAGACTGACCAAGGAAAAAATGCACAGATAAAAAATGTAATCCCAAAGGGAGTCATAACTACAGGAAAAGGAGATTTTTTTTAAATCCCAAAAGAATATTATGGCAACTTTATGCTATGAGATTTGAAAACTTAGATGAAGCATGCTTTTTTATAGGAAGACATTAATTAAATTAGCTCAAGAAGAAATTTTTAAAACCTGGACATTTCATAAGAATAAAATAAATTTAACTGATAGTCAGAGCTCTCTTACTGTCTTTCTGCCTCCTGCCTGGGGCCCAGTCAGTTATAAGGTGATTTTTACCAAGCCTTCCAAGAAGAAATAACTATTTGACTCAGACAATTTCAGAGAAGGGAAGAAATCATTTCATGAGGCTAGTACAACCTTGACGCCAAACCCATGCAAGGACAGTTTAGGACAAAATGCAGACCAGAATGCAAGTTCCATGGGGCAGAGCATTTGTTTTGTCCACTGACCATCCTAAGCACCTGAATATTGCCCAACATGGCAGGCATTCTAATGACTGCCCAGTGAAAGTAGATTCATTCAGATCTCATGGCATAGGGCTGCCATAATATTCTTCTGTAATTTAAAAAAATCTTTTTCCTATAGTTATGACCCATTTTTTGTGTTATAATTTTTATTTGTGCTTTTTTTCCCCCCTTGGTCAGTGTTGCTATGCAATTAACTACTTCATGAGTCTCCTTAACAACATGTTTTTCTATGGTCTTGTTATTTTGGTGTTTTATTTATCTGCATCACAATTGTCTGCAAATCTAAAACAAAATATTCAAAAATTAAATTAGCTGCATATATTAAAAAAGAATGGCATAGCTAAACTGTGTTCATTCTAGTAATCAAGAAATGGTCAGTATAATTCCTAACCTATATAGATTAAAAGAGAACATGTGTCATAGATGCAGAAAAGTGAAACATTGATAAAAGTCAACTTTCATTCACAATAAAAAAGTTATACTAAGAATTGACAGTAGTTAAAAAAAATCTGGTAGAGTGTCTACCAAAAACCTATAGCCAAGATAGGTGATAGTTAATGGATATGAGTTTCTTTTTTTGAGGGGATGAAAATGTTCTAAAATTGACTGTGATAATATTGAAACATATTTGTGAATATACTAAAAACTATAGAATTATACACTTCAAATGGGTGAATTATATCCCAATAGAGCTGTTATTTAAAAGAGACTCTAGCAAGGATTATAGATAATAGTAAAAGAAGTGCTGTTAAAAGAAAAATAAGGATGCCTAGTGTTCAGGCAGTCGAAGCTAATGTAGAAAGAAAGAAGAAAGACTGGAAAGGAATAGAAAGAACTATGAACTATTTGCAAATGATGTGATTATTTACTATAGAGAATCCTCGATAATATGTTAGATATAGTAAGAGAATTCACCAATGTTGCTGAACACAGGATAAATGTACAAAAATACAGCTTTTCTATATAATAGTATTATTCAATTAGAAAATTCAATTTAAAAGAAAGGTCTTATTCATGGTAGTAACAAAACTTCCAGGTACCCAGAAATAAATCTCAGTAAAAGTATGCAAGAATTTTGTTGGAATAATTACAAATACCTGGGAGGCTGAGGTGTGAGGATCGACTGAGCCTGGAAAGCAGAGGTTGCAGTGAGCCCATTGCACTCCAGTCTGGACAACAGAACAAGACCTTGTCTCAAAAAAAAAAAAAAAAAAAAAGAGAAACCTCAAAATTGTAGTATTGAATGAAAACAGCAAGTTGAAGAATGATGTGTAGTCTGGTACCTTCCTGTGCATCTTTAGCACATATGCTGTATTCTGTTTATGCCTATGCATGTGTGTTTGATGTGTAGTGGAACTCTGAATGCTTGGTTCTATTCATCCAACAAAGGACTACTGTCTACAATATACAAGGAACTCAACAGCAAAACAAATAATCTCAGTGAAAAGTGGGCATAGGTTCTGAATAGACATTTCTCAAGAGAAGACATACAATTGGCCAACAGATGTACGAAAAAATACTCAACATCACTAATCATTAGGGAAAGACAAATCCAAACCACAGTGAGGTATCATCTCACCCATGTGGGATGGCTATTATCAAAAAGACAAAAAATAACAAATGCTGGCAAGGATATGGAGAGAAATGAACTCTCTCACACTGTTGATGGGAATGTAAATTAGTCTAGCCACTCGGGAAACAGTATGGAGGCTCCTCAAGAAACAAAAACTACAACTACTGCAGGACCCAGCAGTCCCACTGCTGGGTGTTTATCCAAAGGGAAGGGGATTGGAACATGGAAGTGGCACCTGCCTCCTCGTGCTGATGGCAGCAGTACTCACCAGCAAAGATACGGATCAGCTGAAGTGGCTGTCAACAGATGAAAGGACACAGAAAATGTGGTACGTGCAGAACAGAATACTATTTAGCCACAGAAAGAATGAAATCCTGTCATTTGCCGCAACATGGATGGAAGTGGAGGTCATTAAGTGAAATAAGCCAGGCAGAGAAAGACAAACTTCACATGTTCTCTCTCAGATGCGGGAGAGGGTAGAATGATGGCTACCAGAAGCTGGGAAGGCTGTGGGAAGAAGGGATGAAGAGAGGCTGGTTAAGAGATACAAACACAGTTAGATAGAAGGAGCGAGTACTAGTGTCTGATACCATGGTAGGGTGACTATAGCTAACAACAATGTATTGTCTGTTTCAAAATAATCAAAAGAGAAGATTTGTGATGTTCGCAACACAATACTAAATGTTTGAGGTGATGGATGTGCTGAGTATCTTATCTTTAGTTGATCATTATACCTTGTATGCATGTATCAAAATACAAGTACCCTAAAATATGTTCAAATATTATGTATGAATAAAAAAATTTAAAAACACCTGCAAATAAATAGAAACTGAAAAAGAAAAAAGTTGGATCTGTGCCAGATCCCTGGTTGGTGTTGGTTGTGAGGAGGGGGCCATTGCACGTGAGGCAAAATTTCCATTTGGGGTGGGGGACACGTGAGTGTTCATTATTTTATTTTCTTGTATGTTTCCAAAAAAGTAGAAAACAGACATGGGTTTGCTACTACAGGGGCTGCTTTTAGCCAGGCTGTGAGGCTGGCCTCACCAAGTGGAGTGGCAGGAACTGAGGGCGTAAGGCCCTGCTTCTGCTGGGTGGCCAGGTGCAGCCCAGTCTCCTCTGAACCTCGGCTTCCTCGACTGTGGCACAGTGACGTGGATGGCACAGCTTCATCCTTCCATGCCTGAGCTCACTGCTACCCTCCTCGGCTCTGCCCACCTCCTTCTGCTGGGAGCTCCGTTTTCATTTCTGGCTGAAATCCCAGAGCATATTAGTCTTTTAAGACCCAGTTCCTGCAGTCATGTGCTTCTGGAAGCTTTTCTGGAGGACTCTGCGATGCCCAGACTTTTGGAAGCAGCATCGTCTAAAGACCTGGATGTGTGTGTGTGGACGTGGTGGTGCGCATGCACCCATGTGGGTTGGGGTGTTTGTAGGGGCGGAGGGTAGCCACCGGGGGTTGCCCTGTGTTCTCTCCATCCTCACAGATCCTGACGGGAGAGGACTGGAATGCAGTGATGTATCACGGGATCAAATCGCAAGGCGGTGTCAGCAAAGGCATGTTCTCGTCCTTTTACTTCATTGTCCTGATGCTGTTTGGAAACTGTATCCTTCTGTGGGGCTGGGGCAGAGGGTGGTCAGTGTTTGGCCCTCCTTTTCCCCATGGCTGCTGTGTGGATTCCTCCAGGAGGACTAGGGGCCATGATCGTGAGAGGTGCGTTCTCAGAGTTGAGTGTAGATGGAGAATGTTCTGCAGGTGGCCTGAGCGCAGAGGTCTGGAGGCTGCAGGGCTCAGCTTGAGGGAGCATGAGCTGCTGCATGTGGGGGGTATCCAGAGGCAGGGGTGGGTGCAGCCAGCAGCAGGCTCAGGACGGACTCTTAGCAGCAGTCAGAGAGCCTCACGCTCAGCAGGTGGGTTTTCTTTTTCACATTGATTTAATTGAGTACTTAGGTTTTGGCACTGGGCTTCAAAGAAGAACCCTTCCCCCTGCTGATACCGTCCCCCTTGCAGAGAAATGTAAGGAAAGGTTTTCTGTAGAGGATGACAGTTGGGTTGTTTCAGGACCTTGAGTCAGAGGATGGGTCTGTGGGGGTCAGGACGAGCCCAGCAGCCAGTGGTGAGCTCTGCCTCAGCCAGGGACCATGATGGGGACAGGGCTGGAGCCAAAGAAGAAATAGAGGGAGAACTGCAGCATTCGTAGGGCAGTCAAGGGTGAGGACTATGACAGGCAGTGTGAGTACAGGTCCCCTCACTCACTGGGAGGGAAATTCAGGCCTAGGAGAAGTGTCTCTGGTTCTCAAAGTCACCTGGGCCTCACAGTCCCCTGAGGGATAGTAAGCCTGGATTCCAGCCGTAGCCCAGGGTGTCAGAGGCAGTGGGGCTGGGCTGGGGCCTGAGAATGTGCATTCTCACCGGCTGCCCAGGGAGCCAGTGTTGCTGGCCTGGGGAGAATCAATTTGAGAACCACTGTGGCAGAACACCCTACAAGGCCCTGAGGAGCTGGAGACAACGTCTCACAGTCAACCTCCCCTCCCTGCTTCTCCCCTGACCTTCTCACGATGGCCACCACACACCTGGCCACTCCATCCGGTCCATCTGTCCTCATCGCTCTGCCTCACTGGTGCCAGTGCTGTCGGTGCCCTTGCACACCTCACCTTCTTATCCTGTCTCCATCTCCCTGGGTCCTCATTCCTTGCTCCACCTCTCCTAGACTGGCCCAGCAGAGGCTCCAGTCTCAGCCTTGTTAGTCATCGGGTGGTCCTTAGGCTGCAACCCAGGTCCTGGGCCCCAGAGTGGGGGATCCAACCTCCCTGGGAAGCTGAGTGTGAGCCTAGGAGGGGCTCCAGGAAGCTTCCAGTGTCTGCTTTGGAGATGGGTGGCTGTGGGGCTGGCACCGGAGGCACTAAGGAAAGGCAGCCACGGTAGTCAGAGAGTGATGGAGGCCTCAGACAGGACAGCTGGTGTCTGGAAGGAGGTGCCCTGCCCCGAGACAGAGCAGTGGCCAGTGGCTTGCCACAGCTGAGTCTGACCCTGGCACTCAGGCTGGGCATGCTGGCCATGAGTGTCCCCCTCCCTATCTACTCATCGTCACTCCTGCAATACCTGTGTGGCCCTCTGGTTGGGTCTCAAGGGGCATGGCCCTTGGTCCTTATTTCTGGGCATGGAAAGGCCTCCGAGGGTGTCAGTGGCTGTAGCTGGTGCCTGGAGGTGTCAGCCTGACCTCAGTGTCCTATCCTGTAGGCTCTGCTGGAGCTCTGCGTGGACTTGCCTGTGAGGTTCTGCCCTGGGGAATGGGCTCCCTTGAGCCTCAGGGAGGGGGCACCTGTCCAGCCAGAGAGGGACCTGTCCTGCCAGGGTTATTGTTGTTTGCCTCATACAGAGCCAGCTTCTACTCAGCCTGGCACAGTCCAGCACCACAGGGAGAGTGGCTGCAGCCTGGGCGGGGTGAGTTGTGCAGGCATGTGGTGAAATGGGCTCAATCACGTGGAGTGCACGATTCTAATGGGGGCAGCTTCCTCTCCCTACAGATGCTGTGGGGCATTTGGCAGTGTCTGAGTCACTTTTGGTTGTCAGCACTGATGGGGAGGGGCTGCTGGCTTCAAGTGGATGGAGGCCAAGGGTGCTGCCTGGCATCCCATAGGGGATTGCCCAGCCCCAAATGTCAGCAGGGCCTGGGCTGAGAAACCTGGAGTGATAAGATGGCCAGGAGGGCACCCCTGATGGCCAGGGTCTAGAGGGGCAGATTCAGGTCACATCTGGGGTCCTGACTGTGTCGGGGTGGTTCTGGGAAACTGCACAGGGGCAGGGAGGTGAGGATTTGGGGAAAGGAAGTGATAGGTGAAGAGTTCCTTTTGCAAAGGAAAACACCGTGACTCAGGTCAGTGACTGGACAAGGACCTGGTCCCATAAGCTTCAAGGAGGAGGCCGTGCACCCCAGGCGGTGCCTGTGCCAGGAACTGTGGTGGGTGCTCCCATTGGGCCTTGGTTTCTTCATTTCTAAAAGGTGGGGCACACCGGGCTCACACCGGGCTCCTGGGGGGTCAGTTCAGGGAGGGATGCAGTCCTGGGAACCAGATTATGCCATCTGCCATGTTTATCATGACATGACAAACATGACAGTCACAGACATGACTTCTGTGATCTAGAGGGGGACATCGCAAGGGAGAGGCCCCAGGTTACCATGCAGGAAAAGGAAGTGGAAAAGGAGGGAAGGTAGCACTAGGTGGCATCTGTGAGCCTAGGACCTGGAGCCTGGCATGTGCTGGCCATGGGTGGGTTTGCATGCTCATCATCTATCTTAGGTGGCCTCTGCTCACAGGACCCAGGAGGCAGTGGAGCCCCACCTGGAGCCTGTAGAGCAGGAGCTATTTGTGTGGAGGCTTCTTGTGCTGGCTGGGGCTCTGGAGATGGGAGTGGAGCAAGCACACCATGGGTCCACTTTAAGAGGCAGAGATGGATGGCTCCAGCACAGCCTCTGAGCTTTGCACCTGCACAGTCAGCCAGAAAGAGCTGGGTTGGGGAAAGAGGTTCAGGTAGGCATTAGGAAGGCTGGGTGATGGGAGGCAGAGGGAAGGTGGGATTGGCAGAGAGGCTGGAGGTGAGGAGGGAACGGGGCTGGAGGGCCTACTGGCTGGGCTGGAGTGCATCTGGGGATGGATGCCTGGGGAGCTGGTAGGTGCCAAGGGAAGGAGGCTGGAGGCTGGTTGGGATCTGGGGAGATGGAGGAAGCCGCAGTGTGACTTTGGGGCTGTGTGGGGCAGAGGTTCTCTTCTTCAGCTGGACCCAACCAGATACTCTGCTGAATGTCTTCGTGGCCACTGCTGTGGATAACCTGGCCAATGCCCAGGAGCTGACTAAGGTAAGTAGGGACAGGGAGGGATTGGTTGGTGTCAGCCCATATCACTTCGATGTGGCCGCAGTCAGGAGGAGCCTGGGTCCTGGGTTAGGGACTTGTGTGTCCCCTGTCCAGGAGCATCTTCTTGGGTCCTGGCGGGCAGAGGTTAGTGTGCTACTCAGGGGCTGGAGGCTGGAGCTGAGGTTGCGGGGAGAGCCAGAGCCCTGAAGGCAGATGGGCAGGCTCTCAGAGAAGCCAGCACTGGGAGGAACAGCCTGAACAGCAGGGCGTGCTGGGAGCAGGAGGGGCCTGAGCAGGAGGAGCAGCTGGTGGCCCTGTCCCAGCACAGCTATGCCACAGTGGGACAGCTGCTGCGTCAGGCAGTGCCCAGCGGGTGCCATGCAGTATTCCTCTCATCTCTGAGCCCTGTAGGGGATGCGCTTGTACATGTCTCCCTCTGTGGTATCCCTCCTGATGACACAGCCCCTGCCTGGTCATGCTACCCTCAGCCTTGGACACTTGTGGTTGGGCCACCTGCCATCTCAGTCTCAGGCTGTGCGTTGACTCAAGCTGTAGCTCCTGGCAGAGGGGATGCTGCCTTCTGGTTTGGCGTGAACCACGCTGCAAACGTCCTGTGTGCATGCTGTGTATGTCAGCATGTACCTGCGTGGGCGCTGTTCTGTTGTGCGTGTCACTGTGTGCCCTCTTCTGCCTGTGCACCATCCTGGACAGGGTCTGTGTACACCTGGGCAAGTCTAGGGGTCTGATGCAGTGCATCACTCCAGTCCAGTGTCTGTCAATGCCTTCCCTGTTCTGGGCTGAGAGAGACAGGTTCAGACTTCTGTCCACAGGCAGCAGAGATGCAGGTGTACCACGGAGCTTCTCCAAGAGTGTGTGCTACACAGGTGTCCCTGCTCCCTCCAGCCAGCTCTCTGGGAGGGCATGGTCCATGCAGTGCCAGCTGCAGCCTGGGCCTCCCTTTGCTTCTGCTCAGCCTTCTTACTCCCACCTCTCCAGACGTGGGTCATGGCTGTGCCTGGAGGCCTAGATTTCTCCCTGGCGCTGTGGTCTCTAGCTTCTGCCTGTTCCTGTCTTCAGCCTGGGCCACCTGGGTTGG
>PVKP010036363.1:0-22525 GCA_004027715.1 Plecturocebus donacophilus | reverse complement strand
CCGAGCCGAGGCGCCGGCAAAAAAGCCGCGCCAGCCGAAAGGGTCACGCTAGCGACCCGTGGGGCTCCTCCACTAGGAATGTCCTGGTCCGTGGGCAGCAAAAATTTATCGGTAAGTGTGGCGTCCACTGGCTCTCTGCGCTTTTACTGGGAGCTGCAATCCTGAGCTGCTAGTGATCCGCCATCTTGGATCTCTCTCTCTATTAATCTTTAATGTAATTACTGATAAGATAGGATTCATGTCTGCCATTTTGTTATTTGTTTTCCATATGTCTTATGCCTTCTTTTCTTACTTTATCCCTCCATTACTTCGTACTTTTGTGTTAAGTAGATATTTTTTATTGTACCATTTTAATTCCTTTATACTATATTAAAAAAAAATTTTTTTTAGTGATTGTCCTAGGGATTAGAATTAACATCTTAATTTATAACAATGATGTTCAGATTAATACCAATATAATTTTATTAGCAAACAAAAAACTTTCTTCATGTATAGCTTTTTATTCTCTTCTCTTTTTGTGCTGTTATTGTCACAGAAATTACATATACATATGTTGTATGCCCATTAACATGGATTTTTAATTATTGAATTAGGTAGCTGCCTTTAAAAACCAGATGGAAAAAAAATGACTTCCAAACAAAAAATACATCTTTTATATTTTCCTGTTTAGTTGACTTTATAAGGGTTTTTTATTTTTTCATGTATATTGATATAACTATCCAGTATCTGTCCATTTTAGTATGCATGATTCCCTTTAGTATATCTTTTAGGGCATATCTTCTAACAACAGATTCTCAGTTTTTGTTTAACTGGGGATATCTTAATTTTTTCATCATTTTTGAAGGATATTTTTGCCAGATAGAGAATTCTTAATTAATAGAGAATCTTCTTTTCTTTTAGATTTTTCAATGTCATTCCATTGCCTTTTGGCCTCCCTGGTTTCTGATGAGACATCAGCCATCAATCTTTTTGAGACTCACTGGGACACCATGAGTCACTTCTGTCTTGCTGCTTTCTTTGTCTTCTGACAGTTTAATTATGTGTCTAGATGTGGATCTCTTTGAGTTTATCCTACTTGGATTTTGTTGAACTTCTTTGATGCATATATTAATGGTTTTCAGCAAATTTGAGAAGTTTTGAGACATTATTTAAATATGCTCTCTGCCCCTTTCTCTTTCTCCTTCTCTCCTTGACCTCCTATTATGCATATGTTAGCATGGTTGATTGCGTCCACTGGTTTCTGAGGCTTTGTTCATTTTCTTTATTTTTTTTTCTCTTTCTGTTCTTCAGACTGAATAATCTCAATTGATTTATCTTCAATTTTGCTGACTCTTCTACCTGCTCAAATATGCTGTTGATTCTTTCAAGTAAATTTTTCATTTTAGTTATTACAATTTTTAACTTCAGAATTTCTGTTTGCTTTCTTTTTATCATTTCTATGCCCATCAGTATTCTCTATTTGGTAAGATGTCACTTTCACATTTTCTTTTAGTTCTTTAGACATTATTTCCTTTAGTTCTTTGGATATATTTTAAATAGCTGATTCAAAATCTTTGTCTGATAAGGCTAATGTTTGGGCTTCCTTAAGGGAAAGTTTCTATTATCTCCCATTTATATACCATACTTTATTGGGGTTTTTTTGCATATCCAATAAGTTTTTGTTGCAAACTGGACATTTCAAATAACATAATATGAAAATTCTGGAAACCAGATTATCTCCCTTCATCAATATTTATTGTTGTTTGTTTGATAACCTTTCTGAACTAATTTTGTAAAGTCCATATTATTTGTTGTGTATGGCCACTGAAGTCCATGCTTAGTTACCTCAGTGGTCAGCCATTGTTTGGAAATAAACTTCCTTAGATACCTGGAACCAGTAAGTCTCCCAGTCTTTGCCTAGGGGTTCTATATGCTTGTTGGTGGCATGCCTTTACCATTCATCCTAAAAGTTACAACTCCACTTTTATTTTCACTTATTGTTTGTACAGAGCATGAAAGTTAGCCAGAAAACCACAGAAAAAAAATCAAATAACAGTATTCGGGGAATAGGATCTTGAAGAATCCCACCCACTCTCCCACTGCTAGTGGCCAACAGGTCTGCTTTTTACCATCATTGCGGGCTGTTGGTTTTTAAGACTACCACATAGCTGTTAAGAGGGATGAAAATAGTCCATATTAAAATGCCACAAAGCCTGCTATGCTTACTGTGATTTGTCCATTTTTCTTAAATAAATGCTTAACTGAATTGCTGCAAATCTCATTAATTTTTAGAGTTCTGAAAAAAGCTGATTCTGACCATTTTTGCCAATGTTCCTTTTGCTTTTACAGAGGAGATAATTCTCAGAGGTCCTTTTTTCATTTTTTTCACTTTTTTCACTAACAAACAGTTTTAGTTTTTTTTGTTTTGTTTTGTTTGAGACCAAGTCTTGCTTGATTACCCAGGCTGGAGTGCAGTGGCACAATCCTGGCTCACTGCAGCTGCGACCTCCTGGGCCCAAGCGATCCTTTCACCTCAGCCTCCTGAGTAGCTGGGACTGTAGTCATGTGCCATTATGCCAGGCTAATTTTTTGTTTGTCTTTTTTCTGGAGAGATGAGATTTTACTATACCCAGCTTGATCTCAAAATGTTGAGCAATCCACCCACTTCAACCTCCCAAAAAGTGCTGGGATTACAGGCATAAGCCACTACTCCCAGGCCTGTTTTTAACATTTTTGATAAGTTATCAGCATTTAATCATGACCTGACATTTGCATGTTTATACTTTATGAAACTCATTTGCATCAGGGCATTGGTTTTTATTCTAACTTTATAGATGAAGAAACTTATTTGGTACATGATCACAACCAGATAGCTGATTAGCAGTGGGACTGTGTCTTCATTACAGAGCATGTGTCAAGCCTGACTCTATTTATCATGTTGTGCTCAATATATGGCACTGCTCTGATGAGTCTGGCTCATGCAGATGAAATAAGATTAATATAGAGATGAATCAAAGTATTTGGTTCTAAACTATTCTTCACAAACTCTAAGATCTATATTTTCTAAGAAATAGATAATTTACTGTTTGTGTAGTCAAGGAACCTTTAAGAAAATAATGTGGAAGGGTAGGTAGACTTTAAATAGATGAAAAAAAGAGGGGAAAAGATATCAGGCAAAGGAACACCATGGGTCTGCAGAACATTTTTCTGAGTCTGGCAAGGAGATCTAAACAAACAGATAGTGAGCACTGCTCTTCCTACAATTTCTCATTTCATTATTCCCAAAAAATTTGTAGATTCTTATTCCCACTTTATAAAAATTATGGGAAAAGTGAGACTTAGAGCTACAATCGCCAGAGATCACAAAACTATTAAGTAATTGTTCCACATGTCATTCTGATTCTGTAGCAAAACTACCTGTGTTCAAATCCAGCTCTTCAACTTTTTCTCTGGGTGACTATGGGCAAATGAATTAACATTCTTGTTCTTAGTTTCATAATCTATAAAGTAGAGATAATAGTAGCATCTGCTTCTCAAGGCTGTTGGGAAAATTAACAGAATTAATGAATTAAATGCTTTAATATGTTTATATATTACTTTTGGAATAATCTTACAATAATCAAAAATTGTATTATTAGAATAGAAAATGTACCTATGTCAATAAACACACATATTATTATTTACATATACTATACAATTTTTATTACACTTGAATTTCAAAATGTTAATTACATGTATCAGGAAAGTGCCTGGCCCATAGAAAGTTCTCTAGGTCAGGAGCAATGGTTCATATCTGTAATCCCAGCCCTTTGGGAGGTCAAGGCAGTAGGATCAAATGAGCCCAGGAGTTCAAGAACAGCCTGAGCAAAACACAGAGACCCCATCTCTACAATTTTTTTTTTTTTAATTAGGCAGGCATGGTAGCACACACCTGTAGTTTCAGCTGCTTGGAATGCTGAGGTTGCATGAGTCACAAAGCAAGACCTGATCTAAAAAAAAAAAAAAGAAAGAAAGAAAATAAAGAAAGAAGGAAAGAAGGAAGGAAAGAAAAAAAGAAAAGAAAGAAAGACATTCTCTAGACAATAACACTATACCCCTTCCTATCACACATTACCTACCCGAGAGAGATTTACAATCCATGTAGTCTTCCAAAAATAGTCCTTCTCTTAGATCCTAGAAATTATATTTATCCAATGCCTCTTACATTTTTCATTTTTTCAATTCTGACCCTGTAGCAATGGCTGGAGTATGAATTACTCCTTACCTCCACAATTATGTTAGTTTCCTCCATTGTCAAGTTGCTATCTTCATTTTTCTAATAAACGGGTATCTCATTTTCTTATACAAATTTTATATAGCTTTTGACCTCAGTAGTTTTCTGTTATTAATTTTTATGTGAATTTGATTTGCCAACTTTGTTTTCATGAACATTTAGAAGAAAGACCTTCAGGTAGTTCTTTTAACTTCACAAAGGTCCTTCTTGTTGTTTTCAGGTAATGTTAAAAAATACATAAAGGCTTGCCTTCTGGGATATTTTGGTTTGTTCCTCCCACTGCACTTTTATCTGAACCTTCATTTCTTTTTGATTCGATTCCCAGCACTTTCTCCTGGTGTCAAATGTTGAACTGGAAGGGAGCCCTGATGGGTCAGTCTGAAGAGTTTATGAGGGGCTAGACTTCCCCGGTCCCCTAGGCCCTCACCATGGGCCCCTTGTACTCTCCTATTATTAGACATGATCTGAATTTTCTTAATGTCAGCTGCTGGCTTCATATCCCTCTTTCCCCATGTTTTCTGTTGAGTATCTGTTCAGGTTTTTTTCTCTTTTCAAGTTTTGATGCCTTCTTGCTTCTTTCTGCTTCCTTCCTGACAGAGCACACAGGACTCAAGCTTTGTAGCAGTTGGTGTTTTGTTCCACCTGTTTGTATTTTGAGGGCCATGGGGAGATCTTGTCACTCAGTTTTGTTATAACTATTGATCACGATCGTGAATTTTTGGTTTTGCTAGCTAGGCACTCTCTGTTTTTGTTTGTTCTGAGACGGAGTCTCGCTCTGCTGCCCAGGCTAGAGTGCAGTGGTATGATCTTGGCTCACTGTAATCTGTGTCTCCTGGGTTCAAGTGATTCTCCTGCCTCAGCTTCCTGAGTAACTGGGATTATAAGCGTGCATCATCCCGGCCAGCTAATTTCTGTAATTTTAGTAGAGATGAGGTTTCACCATGTTGGCCAGACTGGTCTTGAACTCCTGACCTCAGGCAATCTGCCCACCTCGGCCTTCCAAAGTGCTGGAATTACAGGCATGAGCCACTGCGCCTGGCCCAATCTCTGTTTTTATATAGTGATTTAGGAAGACAAAATCTATCTTGCTACTGCTACTGCCATTTATCCAGAATCCTCTGTGTTAAACCTTCCAAATGTGCTAGATTTTGTATGAAGTTCCCAAGAAAGAGAACAGTTTAGTAAAGAAGACAGAGAAGCAGACCACAATTAGGGTGCACTAGGCTCTGTGCACAGGTACTATGTGTGCAAAAGAGGGTTGCCTGGTTTTGTGAGATAATGAGGAAGAGAACAGGAAAACCTTTCTGGAAGACATAATATTAGAGCTGAGCTTTGAAGGACTATTTTAAGTTAGCTAGGATGACTGAGTCGGGAAGTCTCTTCTAGGCCAAGGAAATCACATAGGCAAAGGAGTAGAAGCTTGAGATAATAGAACATAGTTGGATACCATATGTTGAACTATAGATATACAGGGACCAAAAGCAGAGTTCTTAGGAGAAATGATAAGATACGAGCCTAGAAAGATAAGTGGGGCAATTCATGAAAGTTGAGGTAAGGTGTGGAAATGCATGTAGCATCAGTTATAAACAAGAGCCCTTGTCTCACAGTGTACCCTGCTCTGCTTTGTTGCTCAAAGAAATCATTCCAACTGCAATCCCCACATCTTCCATTCTACATAAACCCCTGTGGTTCATACTAGTCTTCAACTCTCCAACTAATTTGTCTATTGATTCACTTTTTAGATTTTTGCCCCAACTTTCTTCTGTACAATCTCTGTCCCCAGCCTCTTTCTGACTACTTGTTATACCTTGGGCAGTTCTGCTGACTTCCCACTGTTCCATCCCAGCTCCATCAGCCCTGACTCTAAGACAATTTCCCACCTGAATTTTGGAATCATTACACCCCTCATTAAGGTATTCCTTTGTTTATAGATCAACTACTACTAAAAACTTAAAATGCACCAAAAAGATGAATAACAAATTTTTTGTCTTAGTTTGGCATCTCCCCTAACTTAGCTACTGAGACAACTGTTAGGGTGCAGTTAGTTTATTTGGGAAGTGATCTTAGAAAGCACAGGAGGAGGAGGGTGGAAAGCATGAGAGGGAAGGGATAAAAACTAGCAAAGGATGCATTAGTGAGTGTGTCATTGTGGACAACTGGGGCTCAATTCCTCTGGTTATCCTCTAAGAAATTATGCCTCAAAAATAGTCTAAACAAGGGCCAAGAAGCTGTGTATATTTTCCCACAGATTTCTCTCTCTCATTGGTTGAGATTTGTCCTGGAAGCAGTACATTCTTGGAACTTCTGAGTTGCCCTGCAGCTGTGCAGAGCAAGTTCCCATGGCACTGGAGAACCCTCAGGCAGCAAAGCAGGTGGATCAACATCTGAGCTAAGAAGGTGTCAGTGTGCTGTACAACTTCATCTGAAGTTGCAGAAAAGCTCAGAAGTCAGCGAGGGGATGTAGGGCAGGGTATCGCACTGTTTGCTATGTAGTTCTTGCTTTCAAGAGGCCTTCTTCTAGAAGGCAGAGACAGGCATGTAAACAAATATGGTGTTGTAGTATTGTGAGTGCTACAGGAGAATATACGTAATACGTGTGGGAAGAGGTACATTGGAGGAAGTGGTGTATTCTACCTGGAAAGGAGTGGGAAAGGTTCCCAAGAAAAGTCACCCATAGACTCCACTCTGTCCTACTTGGCCTAATCTTTCAACTGAGACACAAACGGATTTGACCAGTTGAGGTGAGTGGGCAGGGAGGATGACAATAAAACACTTCTATGATCCAGTCTGTACTTTGGTGAGTCGGTCTTCCAAGAGTGTGGAGGATAGGCTGGAGCAGAACAAGACCAGAGGATTCATTAGGAAACTTTGTAGAAAGCCATGCAAGACAGTCTGAGAGCCTGGATTATATTTGTGGCACTGGGGCTGGAGAGATGAGAACACATTCTAGAAGAATAAAGGCGACAGAATTGAGAGAACATGTTAATGGATTGCATGCAAGGGTTGCAGGAGAGAGAAGAGTTTAAAGATGTTTCTGGATTAAGGGACTGGGTTATGGTGATACCATTTAGGGAGATGGGGATACAGGAGGAAGAAAAGGCTTCACAGGAAGGAGAGCAAACTTCTATATGAATAAGCTGAGGTGCTCATGGGACATTCATATAGGGACTGTTACTACAGCCTGACAGAAGTTAGAAAAGGTGAAGGACAATGTGGCCAAAGAATTTGGAATTCAAAGTAATGAGGGTTGAAGAAATAGTGAGGACTCAGAAAAGTTGGTCTTTTTCTTTTGTCCCGGAGATGCAGGTAGGAAAGGAGATATAAAAATATGAGCCATTGAAAATAGAGCCACAAAAGAAATTCGCTTCTCACAAGAGAGACAGTTAGACAACTTGCATTTGGGCTCAAAAGGAGAAGCAAATGGAGAAGGTGAGGGTAGAGGATCCTGTTATTAATCACAGACTTTCCCCAGATTCTAAAGAGAAACTTATTAGAAGTTGTGTAGGCATATTTGCCAAGCCCATCCCCAATTGATGGGAAGAAGAAAAGATAGATGGAGTGTATTTCCCACTCACCATAACTAATCAACACTTTCCATCTGTACCATAGGCTAAATGATCTCACTTTATTATCATTATTATTTATTTTGAGACAGGATTTCATTTTATGGCTGATGCTGGAGTGCAGTGGCTCAGTCATGCTCACTTCAGCCTCAACTTCCCAGGCTCCAGCAATCCTCCCACCTCAGCCTCCCAAGTAGCTGGAACCACAGGTGTGTGCCACCATGCCTGGCTAATTTTTGTATTTTTGGCAGAGAATGGGGTTTCACCATGTTGCCCAGGTTGGTCTGGAACTCATGAGCTCAAACTCAACCTGCCTTGGCTTCCCAAAATGCTAGGATTACACACGTGAGCCACCACACCCAGCCCTAACTTCACTTTCTAAACCCTTCTAAGTTATGTCATTTCTCAGTCTTTTATGAGGGAAAATATCTGCAAAATATATTTCAGGCTTTTAAATAACAAGAGTTGAAATAAAGTCAATATTTTTAGTTGAATACTTTAAAACAAAATTTCCATTGAACTTTTTTCTTTGTGTAGGTCACATGATGGACCATATTTCAGAAATAGCTATTATTGGATGGGGGACAAAGGGCTAGAATGAAGGACACAGTGTGTTTTGAGGTAGAGAATTGTTTGCTGAGAAAAGATGACAGATAAAAAGGAATTATCCATTCATAAGCTCCTTTAGGTGTTCCAAGGAATATATACGAAGCTTTTTTCCTCGGAATATTGGCTCATCGCCAGCGAAAGGATGATTCAAAATAATAAATGATTATATATTGGTCACTAATGACTCTAAGACTTCATAAAGGAAAACATTATGAATGATAAATTACACAGAAGAAACTCTTTGATAAAAGGGAGGAAATTACACTGATGGAGGGCAGTGAGATAAGAGAGCATTCTTGGCAGGGCAGCAGTGTGAACAGGTGTAGAGTCAGGAATGACAATGCATTCTCAGGGGAATGACTTAGAATCCCAGCTGGGGAATGTTGGGGATGAGATTGGAGGGATAAATTGGGTCTTGCTGCCTGATGGCCTTTAATGCTGGGTGCAGAGAGTGGATTGATCTGATAGGTAACAGAAGACATTGTAAATGGAGCAGGAGAATGGTAGGATAAGAGTGACATTAGAGAAATAATTTTCTGGATTCTTAAAGAAACCAGTTAAGCCAGTGGCTCGCAACTTATTTGGGGCACTGACTGCTGAGGTAGATTGAATAATGGCCTCTAAAAGATATTAACATTCTAATTCCTGGAACCCATGAATGTTACCGTATATGGCAAAAGAGACTTTGCAAATGTTAGGGCTCTTGAGATGGGGAGATTATCCTGGAATACCTGAGTGGGCCAGTGTAATCACAAGAGTCCTTATCAGAGAGAGGCAGGAGGTCAGAGCAAGCAGGCAATGTGACAACATAAATGCAGGCTAGACTGGTGCAAGGAGGGGACCATGGGCCGACGAATGCTGGTGGTCTCTGGAAGCTGGAAAGGGCAAAGAAATGGAAGCCTCCAGAAGCAGTGACACCCTCACAAAGCTTTGATTTTAGACTTCTGTCCTCCAGAACTGTAGGGGAATAAATTTGTTGTTTTAAGCCATTAAATTTTTAGCGATTGTTACAGTGATACTAGGAAACTGATACAAGCCCCTTTAAGAGGCTGATGAAAAGTATTATTTTACACAGGAAACACATGTATGCACACAAACACACAAGAATTTTAAAAATAGTTTCAGGGGTTTCTAGTCCCAGTAAAGCTTATCTGTGGACCTTATATAGGGTGTTTAGTTCCCAGGTTATACTCTGGAGCTGACAGGTTATTCTAATACCTAACACATGTAATCAAAAGGTTAAGGCTGTGTCAGTAAGACAGGAAAAGACAGTGTAAATCTAAGAGGTATTATGGTAAAGGGCTAAATATGCAGTCTAAGGATAGGGCGACATTAAAGGTGACTCCAAGATTTCAAACCTGGGAGACCAAGAGAGTTGGATATGTTATCAAGAGATGGAAGAGGTGAGAAGACAAGAAAGTTTGCAGGGAAAAATCTGGGGTACAGCCTGTGATACAGAGGCTACCATTTGAGGTCTTCGGCTCACCTCAGGACCTAGAACCCCTAAACAGAACACTCATGGGAGGCAAACCAGAGGCTTGAGCTCAGGCTTAAAGAAAATGTGAGAGAATGAGCAAGAAAGAGGCCAAGAACAGAGATTGGGATACGGTTTTCTGTGCAAGGAATTGAATAGAGCCAGGGAAGGAACTGGAAATGGATCATCCTGTATGCCACAGAGCTGGGTATGAGGATGGTGCCCCCAATCTGTAGCTACTAATTCCTCTAATCGACATAATAATTGACTCCTACCTGAGGTTCAACCCCAGGACCAGTTCAGTTCCTAGGAAGATTGGTAAGTTGGTCTTCAGCCAGAGGAATGCTAAGATAGAAAAATATAGTGAATTGGTTCAGAATTGGGGCCAAAATAGCAAAAACAACAGAAGTAAAATTAAAAAAACAAAGTACAGGACAGCATAATGTGAAAAGGTACAACCAAAGCTGTCCCAGGAAATTCCAGATATCTGGTCTAACTTTATTATGGACAATGAAGTCTATGTCATCATTTTAGGAGTCTATACAAAGGTACCCCTACAATATGTAGAGAGCTTAAGGAAAGAGTCACTCTAAATTTTATGCAGAAAAAATAGAACATTAAGGAGAAAAGTATGAGCTCTGGAACCAGGAAGACCTCAACTCAAATCAGGACTCCTCCAATTACTGCCTACACAGGCAAATGTCCTAATGCCCAGAAGTCCATTTTCTCATCTTTAGAACTGCAATAATAAAACCTTCCCTTACAGAGATATTTCCAAGATTATGTGTATAATATTTGTATTGCAAATTATTTTTAATTTTCCATATTTGTGATTTTTTTGATATCTTAAGAAAACCTTTCTAGCTGGGCAGAGATTGCCCCCTCTCCAAGGGCTAGCCAATTCTTAAAGATTAACAGATGGCCCATGTAGGAGGATGTCTTTGATATACCAACCAATTCAGAGCCCTACCTTCTCTATCCGGTACATGCACTCCAAGAGGTAACATTTCTCGGCCTTAATCATCCCAGGATCAGGCGCCAGGCAACTCGCAACCACCCATATAGCCTAAAGCCCACTGAAATCATCAAATAACCAGTGCTGAACTGTTCACCCTGTCTTGACTTTCCCTTCCTTTGGAAATCCCAATAAAGTCCTAAACCTTTATTTAGGGCTGTGGTAGCTCACCCCTGTAATCCCAACACTTTGAAAGGCCAAGCAGGGGGGATCACTTGAGCCGAGGAGTTTAAGAGCAGCATAGGCAATGTAGTGAGACCTTGCCTCATTTTGTAGAGACAAGGTCTCTACAAAAAAATTAAAAATTGGCAGGGTGTGGTGGCACATGACTATAATCTCAGTGATGAAGGAGGCTGAGGCAAGAGGATTGCTTGAGCCCAGGAGTTAGACCTTCAGTGAGCTTTGATCACACCACTGCACTCCCGCCTGGGTGACAGAGTGAGACCTCATCTCAAAAAAAAGAAAAATAGACCTAAACCCTCTCCTTGCTTCTGTCATCTGCCTTCTGACCACCCTAGTGTCTTTTCCTTGTATGTAGTACTTTGTGGGTAGCATGACCTGCCATGCCTCTTGTCTCTAGAACCTGTGAGTGTAATAAAGTTTGTTTTTTTCCCTGAGCCTCTCCCGTATCTCCTCTTGTGGCCACACTTGATTGACCATCACATAAAAGATTGCAAAACAATATTCATAAAGCAAACTTGCATGATACTTGGCACATAAAAAATGCTCAATAAGGGGTGGCTGTTGTCATTTGTTAACAGACAGCTGCTAGGTGGTATTTCCTGGAGACGTTATATGATATGATTGTGCTCCTCTGCCAATAACATCTTATCTAATCTCATCTACTTCCAAATCAGACCAAGGGGGTGTTATCCTGAAACTATAACCCATTCCATAGGATTGTGAAATGGTCTGAGGTCATGGTGCTGTCATAAAGAAAAGGGGCTGCTTGGAATCTAGAAAAAGTATAGACAAAGAAGAGTAGCAAGTGTTATGTCCTTCCTGTTTGTCACACAGACTATGTTATATGAAACCATTTACTCCTCAGAGAGTCCCATGAGATATGAACTATTATAATCTTCATATGTTCTATAAGGAAACTGAGTTGCAAAGCAGTTAATAGCTTCCTCAAAGTTCCATACTTATTAAGTAGATAAAGAGAAATATTAATAGAAACCCAAGATCTCTAACTTGGGGACTTTCGAGCTCAACCCTACACTCCTCTTTCAAGAGTAAGGAAATGTCTCTAGCATTGCTCTGGGTGATAGAGTCATGACCAATGAACACAATGTTCTGGTTCCTTCCACAGATAGATCTTCACAGTAGAAATAGGTACATCAATCATGTTACTGTCTGAATCTTTTCTTAGGACACAATGATAGGAGTAAGGGTGCTAGAGTTTCTGCCGCAGATATGGATGGGGACAAGTTCCAAGAGTTATCTGAAGGACAGAAGCCAGGAGTGAAAGTCAGGTTGAGAACCAGGAACCTTCTAAAGAAATATCAATCCCAAAGCAGATGGACTGAAAGGTGAAAACCTGGCCGAGGAAAAAGGAGTATAAAATGGAGCCACCAGACAGAGTCATTAAGTTCAGGATGATCTGGAACCTGGAAAGAGAATCCCTGAGAGTGGAATTCTCAGTGCAAGTTCTTTTCTGAAGGGAACCCATCTGTGGGTGAAAGAAGCAGTTCAGTTACAATAGTGAGTTATTAAGGCAGCCATTCCCTCTATTCTAATCCATGTTTTCCAAGCTTCCAAGTGATTTGGCTTCTCTGATAGACTTTACTACTAAAGAGGCATGTGCTGATCATCCAACAGGGTAATCGTGGTTGTTCTGTACAATGTATGTTAATAAATGGTCATCTTCTTTGTTACTCAGTATCTGGTGAACATTGTATCATGACTCAGTTCTGCAGGACTCAGTCACATTTGGGCAACACAATAAAATTAAGCTTCCAGATCTGGGAAGCTGAAGATATCCTGGGTCTCAGTTGATTCCACACAGAGGACAATCCAATCTCCTTTTGTAAAAAAGTTAACCAGTCTTACCTTAACATCTTTGTAGGGGCAAGAAGTTCCATAAAGTCTATGTACTAAGAGTTAATTTAATTCAATTGCATGCAAATTAAATGTCAATATTGTATTTCACAAGCAGTAATGGCACCAAGAGGTGGCTTGTGGGGCTTTAGAAATCTCCCAATTTCCATCACCTCCTTCAAGCCTCCCCATATGTAATTATAATGGGCCAAATTTTGAGGTATGTAACTGACATTTACATAAGACTCAAATCTTATGTAAAATATCCTCACAAAACAGTTCTATGGGTCTGCATCACCCATGCAACACAACTCCAAGGCAAGTCCCCCATCGCTTCTTCCAACCAGACTTTAGACCCTGAAGCCCCACTGTTCATGAGTGAAATCAATGGCAGAACAAGGATAGACAGCACATTCTAGAGGAAAGAAGACAGGACTAGAAATTAGGAGCCAGACACGATGGCTCACACCTGTAATCCCAGCACTTTGGGAGGCCAAGGTGGGCAGATCATGAGGTCAAGAGTTTGAGACCAGCATGGTCAACATGGTGAAACCCCATCTCTACTAAAAATATAAAAATTAGTCAGGCATGGTGGTGCACACGTGTAATCCTAGCTACTCAGGAGTCTGAGGCAAGAGAATTGCTTGAATCCAGTAGATGGAAGTTGCAGTGAGCTGAGATTGCACTGCTGCACTCCAGCCTGGGCAACAAAGTGAGACACTGTCTCAAAAAAAGAAAAAAGAAAAGAAAAAGAGAAATTAGGAATGTTGATTCTAGCGTTCTGGACTTTGTCCCCTGTGAGCTGACTCCAGGGATGTCATTGAGCCTCTTCTGCCTTAAATGATAAAGGAGTTTAATTATGTGTATCTTATCACTTTTTTCAATTATAAAATTCCGATATTGTGAATCTCTCTGCAAGAAAGTAGATGATGTATTAATTTCTTTGCAAATGCATTTGCTAAACAAAGGGATTAGTTCTTATTAACCAGCTAGTCCTCATCTCTGTTCTAATTTCACCCTGGGCTATTTGATAAAATAAAAGTTCTATACATTTACCAAATTTACTGACACTGTAAGTGATTTATTAATTGGATTGAAATTACCTTGAGAGCCAGAGCTGCTTTTCATTTACCTTCCTGTACTCAGGGCCTAGCATAGTGCTAAGCATCCATACATGCAAAAAAATGTTTGCTAAACTGAACTGAGTCAATATGAATTTTTAAAAATATAATATAGACAATATAGGAAGTCTGTTCAGGCAATATGTTTTAAGATAGTGGATTAAACCACTTTTAAAATGCCACTTTACCTCTTTCTTGTATCAAACATAATAAATATTTTAAATTATAGATAAAATACTTGTTAGAAAAGTGTTATTAACTTCCATTTAGTTTCAAATAGATTGCAATGTTTTTCTTCATGTCCTTTAGTAGCATACCAAATTTCAACAGTCTTTTTGATATCATGGATCAAACAAAAACAAACAAAAACAAAAGTCACCTTGCTTCATTTAGTCAACTCACTTTCCCTTAAACAAATTTTCTCAGAACAAATATTTGGGTAAGCAAATGGTCTTCATCTTTGTACCTAAAAGATCACTGAACTCGGATCATATATCGTAAAAGTCACAGAGTCAAGGAACCCCTTGGCAAGCACACATAAGTCATGACTATGTTCAATTCAGATTACTCAGTCGAAATGGAGCTGACTTAAAATTTTTCCCTACTGCTTATACAATCATTAATTGACTAGCTACTTTTTTTTTCATTTTAACTGTTAAAACCACCCAGGTTTGTGGGAATTTGATCAATTACTCTGAGATTCATCAACAAAAGATCTACCTGAGTAGGCATGGTCAGAGTCTCCAAAGTCTTTGCTAAAATTAAGCCAGAGGCATTTCAAGGTGTTTTTGAGAGTGTTATTTCCATCCAGAAATATGGCATTTAAAAACACACCTTTCATTCACTACCAAGAACAAAGGTTTTGGTACCAATTGCATATTCCACAATGACTTCCTAGATAATGGTTTATTTGAAATGACATAATTTTGTTTTTAATTTTCTAGAGGTCATTACAGTATATTTTCAACAGCTTGCAAGTTAATTTTTAAATTCTAATTATAATATAACCCTTGCTGGCTTCAGGAGACAAGGGAAGCTTTCCTTGCCTATATGTTTCAGAATCTCCCGGAAACCTATGGAGAGCCACAGGATATTCTTTGGGGAAAGATGCCATGTGTTTCCTGAGGATGAGGTAAAGATCAGCTAACTGAGAAGTAGATCAGTGACCACTGCTGTTTCTCTCCAGTGTGTTACAAATATGATGGCAGGAGAAGAGGGTTATCTTGAAAGAAGGTAACAGTTGATTTTTGCATCCTCTTTGCTCAGTGGAACAGTTAGAATGGAAATTTGCGGAGTCACTTCTGGAAGGAGAGATTTATGATCCAGCACCTTCATAGGTATGAATGTCAATGTAACCAATTGAAAGAGCGATAATTGCTGGGACCAGAAGGAATACCCAGATTCTCAGAAGTATATGGTGAGTACACAGGACTAATATCCAGCAAGCAGGAGGCTTTGAGGCTTTCCACTGGCAAAGCTCGAAAAGCAAGAAATTTAGGGAACTTCAGTACCTTTCTCAGGATATTGTGTTCAGCACCCTTGCTAGTGGGGAAATGGAAGTGGGCAAGTGCAGGGACTTACAGAGAATAGAAGTCCTAGATGTTTTAGTCCACTGTTAATGCGTGGAACATGTGATTCCTCACCCCAACCCCCAGGTAACCTGGTAAATAATTTAGGCTCCTGAAATACTAACATTGCAGTTGTAATACTAGGCACCTTATACACAGTTGTTGCTAATACCCTAGCATCCAGGCACAGGCTTTTGTGTTTTTGCAGTTCTGAAGATGAGTTTGGACTGGGTTCACTCCCAACCTGTGTGATCAGCTATGTGTGACTGGGAGAGGCACATAGCTGGGCCTCTGGAGTCCACTCAGGCCAAGTGACAAAGACCAAGCCCTTGGCCTCAGCTTTACCCTCACAGAGAGCTGCAATTCTACCTAAGGTACCTTTCCAAGTTTTAGTGTAATCATTCTATGTAATAGTACAATCATGAAGAAATTAGAAAAAGTTGAACAAAAAATTTTTTAAAAATCATAACAAACAAAAATTTATGATAAAAACATAAGCCAAAATGTCCTTTGAGTTTTGGCAAGTGGGATTTCCCCATGGTTCTTGAACAATGGCAGAAGGTGCAATGGAACAGGATTCCAGAGTATAGATTTGAATCCTCACTCTCCACTAACTGCATGACTTTTGACAGGTAACTCCTCTTTCTTGAGCTTCAGTTTCCTCAACTGTATAGTGAGGGTTTGCTTCACAACTTCTCATGTGTTTATTGAAAAATTAAGCATGATAATAGGAAATATGAAACTTAGTGAATGACACACTAGAGGCATTGTCTTTAAATTTAGGAACATAGAAAAATGCTCACTTTCATTATTATGATTAAATATTTTTGTAATGGCTTCTGCCAATATGATAAGACAAAAAAATAAAAAATAGAAGTATTAAAAGAAAAGAGATAAAATGATTTTTTATAGTTCATATTATATTCTACCTTCAAAAACCTAAGATAATAAACCATTTAGGGCTTTTAATGTTGAAATTAACAGAAATCATATTCAAATTGGCTTTGAAAATATTAAATATTATTGGCTCATATAATAGTCACAAGCCCTGGGATAGAGTAGACCTCAAGTTTGGTAGACCCAGGACTAATATCATCAGTGATGCAACCATGTCCTGTCTTTGTGCCCCGCTACACTCTATATCAAGTCCTTCTCCCCACTGCCTATCCATGGTTGTAGGATGGCTGTCTTTAATAGCCAGAAGCTTTTTTGCTCATATCCAGTGGATAACAGAGAACTGGGTTCTTGTAGCTTTCACAGAAATGAGAACCTCATTTCCAAAACCCCGGCTAATCTCTTCTCAGATTTCATTGGCCCAAATTAAATCACATTATTCCTGAACCAGTCATGGTTTCAAGGGAGGGAAAATTATTCTGATAGGCTTAGACTAGTCAGTGTTTACCCTTATACCTGAGAACAGTCAGTCTTTCACCAAAAAGCCACAGTTGCATAGAAAAAAAGACAGACATTTAAATGAAAATCTGGTCTATTAGGAGGAAGGTTTAATAGATGCCAAGTAGAAAACTAACAATGTTCACTACAGTGTCAACTAGAAACCCATTTTAAACTATAGAGAAAGTTCATGAGAGTGGGTAGATAGAAGATACACACACAGAAATACAGTTGAATGTGACGGAGAGAATGAATCCAAGCTGGAAAACAGTCTTCAGGATATTATCCAGGAAAACTTCCCCAACCTAGCAAGGCAGGCCAATATTCAAGTCCAGGAAATAGAACACCACAAAGATATTCCTCAAGAAGAGCAACCCCAAGGCACATAATCATCAGATTCACCAGGGTTGAAATGAAGGAGAAAATGCTAAGGGCAGCCAGAGAGAAAGGTTGGGTTACCCACAAAAGGAAGCCCATCAGACTCACAGCAAATCTCTCAGCAGAAACCCTACAACCTAGAAGAGACTAGGGGGCAATATTCTACATCCTTAAGAGAAAAACTTTCAAGCAAGAATTTCATATCCAGCCAAACTAAGCTTCATAAGTGAAGGAGAAATAAAATGCTTTACAAACAAGCAAGTACTCAGAGATTTCCTTACCACCAGGCCTGCTTTACAAGAGCTCCTGAAAGAAGCACTAAACATAGAAAGGAACAACCAGTACTAGCCACTCCAAAAACATACCAAATGGTAAATAACATTGACACAATGAAGAAACTGCATCAACTAACGGGTAAAACAACCAGCTAGCATCAAAATGGCAGAATCAAATTCACACATAACAATATTAACCCTAAATGTAAATGGGCTAAATGCCCCAATCAAAAGACACAGATTGGCAAATTGGATAAAAAGCCGAAACCCATCGGTGTGCTGTATCCAGGAAACCCACCTCGCATGCAAGGATACACAAAGGCTCAAAATAAAGGGATGGAGGAAGATTTACCAAGCAAATGGGGAGCAAAAAAAAAAGCAGGAGTTGCAATTCTCGTCTCTGATAAAATAGACTTTAAACCAACAAAGATCAAAAGAGACAAAGAAGGACATTACATAATGGTAAAAGGATCAATGCAACAAGAAGAGCTAAGCATCCTAAATACATATGCACCCATAGAGGAGCACTCAGATACATAAAGGAAGTTCTTAATGACTTAGACTCCCACATAATAATAGTGGAAGATTTTAGCACCCCATTGTCATTACTAGACACATCAACAAGACAGAAAATTAACAAGGATATCCAGGACTTGAACTCAAGCCTGTACCAAGCAAACCTAATAGACATTTACAGAACTCGCCACCCCAAATCCACAGAATATACATTCTTCACAGCATCACATCAAACCTACTCTAAAATTGACCACATAATTGGAAGTAAATCACTCCTCAGCAAATGCAAAATAATGGAAATCATAACAAACAGTCTCTTTGACCACAGTGCAATCAAGTTAGAACTCAGAATTCAGAAACTAACTCAGAACCACACAGCTTCATGGAAACTGAACAACTGGCTCTTGAAAGTTGACTGGATAAACAATGAAATGAAGGCAGAAGTAAAGATGTTCTTTGAAACCAATGAGAACAAAGACACAATGTACCTGAATCTCTGGGACACATTTAAAGCAGTGTCTAGAGGAAAATATATAGCAGTAAATGCCCACATGAGAAGTAAGGAGTGATTTCAAATTGACACCCTATCGTAAAAATTGAAAGAACTAGAGGAGCAAGATCAAAAAAACTCAAAACCTAGCAGTAGACAAGAAATAACTGAGACCAGAGCAGAACTGAAGGAGGTAGAGACACAAAAATCCCCTCAAAAAATCAATCAATCCAGGAGCTGGTTTTTCGAAAAGATCAACAAAATAGACAGACCACTAGCCAGATTAATAAAAAAGAAAAGAGAGGATAATCAAATCGATGCAATAAAAAATGGTAAAGGGGATATCACTACAGATTCCACAGAAATACAAACCATCATTGGAGATTATTACAAACAACTCTATGCACATAAACTAGTAATCCTGGAAGAAATGGATAATTTCCTGGACACTTGCATCCTCCCAAGCCATCCTTCCTAAACCAGGAAGAAGTCGAAACCCTGAATAGACCAATAATAAGGGCAGAAGTTGAGGCAGGAATTAAGAGCCTACCACCCAAAAAAAGCCCAGGTCCAGATGGGTTCACAGCTAAATTCTACCAGACATACAAAGAGGAGCTGGTACCACTCCTTCTGAAACTATTCCAAACAATCCAAAAAGAGGGAATCCTTCCCAAATCATTTTATGAGACCAACATCATCCTGATACCAAAACCTGGCAGAGACTCAGCAAGAAAAGAAAACTTCAGGACAATATCCATGATGAACATAGATGCAAAAATCTTCAATAAAATACCAGCAAACCAATTGCAACAGCACATCAAAAAGCTTATCCAGCATGATCAAGTAGGCTTCATCCTGGGGATGCAAGGCTGGTTCAACATATGCAAGTCAATAAACATAATTCATCACATAAACAGAACCAAAGACAAAAACCACATGATTACCTCAATTGATGCAGAGAAGGCCTTTGACAAAATTCAACAGCCTTTATGCTAAAAAACCTCAATAAACTAGGTATTGATGGAATGTATCTCAAAATAATAAAAGCTATTTATGACAAACCAACAGCCAATATCATACTGAATGGGCAAAAATTGGAAGCGTTCCCTTTGAAATCTGGCACTAGACAAGGATGCCCTCTCTCACCACTCCTATTCAATATAGTATTGGAAGTTCTAGCCAGAGTAATCAAGCAAGAAAAAGAAATAAAGGGTATTCAAATAGGAAAGGAGGAAGTCAAATTGTCTCTATTTGCAGATGACATGATTGTATAATATTTACAAGACCCCATCATCTCAGCCCAAAATCTCCTGAAACTGATAAGCAACTTCAGCAAAGTCTCAGGATACAAAATCAATGTGCAAAAATCACAAGCATTCCTATACACCAATGACAGACTTGTAGAGAGCCAAATCAATAACGCACTGCCATTCATGATTGCTACAAAGAGAATAAAATACCCAGGAATACAACTAACAAGGAACATAAAGGACCTCTTCAAGGAGAAATACAGACCACTGCTCGACAAAATAAGAGAGGACACAAACAGATGGAGAAACATTCTATGCTCATGGTTAGGAAGAATCAATATTGTGAAAATGGCCATACTGCCCAAAGTAATTTACAGGTTCAACGCTATCCCCATCAAGCTACCAATGACCTTCACAGAACTGGAAAAAAACCACCTTAAACTTCATATGGAACCAAAAGAGAGCCCGCATAGCCAAGTCAATTTTAAGCAAAAAGAACGAAGTGGGAGACATCACACTACTGGACTTCAAACTATTCTCAAGGCTACAGTAATCAAAACAGCATAGCACTGGTACCAAAACAGAGATATAGACCAATGGAACAGAACAGAGGCCTCCAAGACAACACCACACATCTGCAACTATCTGATCTTTGACAAACCTGACAAAAACAAGCAATGGGGAAAGGATTCCCTGTTTAATAAATGTTGTTGAGAAAACTGACTAGCCATGTGCAGAAAGCAGAAACTGGACCCCTTCCTGACACCTTACATTAAAATTAACTCCAGATGGATTAAAGACTTAAACATAAGACCTAACACCATAAAAACCCTGGGAGAAAATCTAGGCAAAACCATTCAGGACATAGGCATAGGCAAGGACTTCATGACCAAAACACCAAAAGCATTGGCAACAAAAGCCAGAATAGACAAATGGGACCTAATCAAACTCCACAGCTTCTGCACAGCAAAAGAAACAGTCATTAGAGTGAATCAGCAACCAACAGAATGGGCAAAAATTTTTGCAATCTATCCATCTGACAAAGGGCTGATACCCAGAATCTACAAAGAACTAAAACAGATTTACAAGAAAAAAACAAACAAGTCCATTCAAAAGTGGGCGAAGGATATGAACAGACACTTTTTACAAAAGAAGACATACATGAGGCCAACAAACATATGAAAAAATGCTCACCATCACTGGTCATTAGAGAAATGCAAATCAAAACTACATTGAGATACCATCTCACACCAGTTAGAATGGCGATCATTAAAAAATCTGGAGACAACAGATGCTGGAGAGGATTTGGAGAAATAGGAACACTTTTACACTGTTGGTGGGAGTGTAAACTAGTTCAACCATTGTGGAAAACAGTGTGGCGATTCCTCAAGGACCTAGAAATAGAAATTCCATTTGACCCAGCAATCCCATCACTGGGTATATATCCAAAGGATTATAAATTGTTCTACTATAAGGACACATGCACACGAATGTTCATTGCAGCACTGTTTACAGTAGCAAAGACCTGGAACCAACCCAAATGCCCATCAATGATAGACTGGACAGGGAAAATGTGGCACATATACACCATCGAATACTATGCAGCCATAAAAAATGATGAGTTAGTGTCCTTTGTAGGGACACGGATGAACCTGGAAACCATCATTCTCAGCAAACTGATACAAGAACAGAAAATCAAACACCGCATGTTCTCACTCATATGTGGGTGTTGAACAATGAGATCACATGGACACAGGGAGGGGAGTATCACACACTGGGGTCTGTCAGGGGGAAATAAGGGAGGGACAGTGGGGGGTGGGGAGTTAGGGAGAGAGAGCAAGGGGAGAAATGCCAGATATAGGTAATGGGGAGGAAGGCAGCAAATCACACTGCCATGTGTGTACCTATGCAACAATCTTGCATGTTCTTCACATGTACCCCAAAACCTAAAATGCAATTAAAAAAAAAAGAGAGAGAGAAAAAAGGCCTCTAACCCAACTTGGCCAGAGGCCCCTCTCAGATTTATTCTCCAAAAATATACCTATCTTTAATTGTTAAAAAAAAAAAAAAAAAGAAAGAAAACAGAAGAAAAAGAGATCTCAACCTAACTTCAAAAATATAAAGAAATAAATATCAAATGCCCAGAAATAAACTTAACAAGAATTTGGAAGACACAATGGAGAAAACAATGTTTCTTAACTTACAGGACATAAAGAAAATTTGACTAAATGGACAGATGGATGGTATTTCTGGTTATGAAAACTCAATATTATAACTTTATCCATAAAGTGAATGCCTTTTTATGAATTATAGTTGGGATGTGATGGAACTGAAAAAAATGATTCTAAAGTTCATTTAGCTAATATATATTTGAAAATAATGAGGGGTGATCTACCAGAAAGTCGTTAAAACATATACCAAGACTAGAGTTATTAAAATAACAATTTTACTTCTGGGAAGTTTTTATATACAAGAGATCGATTTTCTTTTTTTTTTTTTTTTTTTTTTTTGCTCTGAGTAGGTGATTTTATTGATAGATTCTAAATATTTTGTAATTATTTGATTTATTCTTTAGCACAGTATTT
>PVKP010036362.1:0-22528 GCA_004027715.1 Plecturocebus donacophilus | reverse complement strand
ACATGTTCTAAATAATTTGTGAAGCAACTGTAAAACTGTTATTTTAGGCTGGGCACAGTGGCTCATACCTGTAATCTCAGCACTTTGGGAGGCCAAGGTGGGCGCATCACAAGGTCAGGAGTTTGAGACCAGCCTGGCCAACATGGCGAAACCCCATCTCTACTAAAAATCCAAAATTAGCCAGGCATGGTCACCTGTAGTCCCAGCTACTTGGGAGGCTGAAGCAGGAGAATCGCTTGAGCCCAGGAGGCGGAGGTTGCAGTGAGCCCAGATCACACCACTGCACTCCAGCCTGGGCAACAGAGCGAGACTATGTCTGGAAAAAAAAAAAAAAAACCAAAGCTGTTATTTTTTAAGAAAAGTGAAGATAGGTCTTGCATAGTAACAAGAAAGCTCAAGTGGTATAGATGGTAATCTTGAGTGTACACCATCTTTTTCTGGTAGCTTATACTGTCATTAAAATTAACTATTTAAGCCCTGTGTCAATTCTAAGGGAGAAAGCATTAAATCATTCAGTGTAGCCTATGATTAGCATGGCTAATCATAAATCATGACCCATCATAAATCATGGCAAGTTTCTACCCCATAAATATATACAATTATAAATTGTCAATTCATGATAAGATTATTAAAAGAGCATGGACCCAAGTTGTTGCCTAGTGTTCAAATTTCAGCTTTGTACCATACTTGCATTATGACTGTAGATAAATTATATAACCTCTAAGCCTTAGTTTGTTTATCTGTACAGGTAGGGTAATAATAGTGTAAATACTTCATGGATTGTTAAGAGGATCAATTGAAGTAATGCTAAACATAGATTTTGGTATTAAGGTTTTTATGCTGGCCTCAACTCATAGGATGTAATAATTCTCTTTCTGTTTTCTGGATGAATTTATGCACAGTTTATTTCTTCGTTAATTGGAAGATTTGCGTAAAAGTTATTGCAGATTCTTTTTTTTTTTTTTTTTTTGGAGATGGAATCTCACTGTATCGCCCAGGCTGGAGTGCAGGGGTGTGATCTCAGCTCACTGCAACCTCTGCTTCCTGGGTTCAAGCGATTCTCCTGCCTCAGCCTCCCCAGTAGCTGGGATTACAGGCATGTGCCACCATGCATGGCTAATTTTTGTATTTTTAGTAGAGACGGGGTTTCACCATGTTGGTCAGGCTGATCTTGAACTCCTGACCTCTTGATCCGCCTACCTCGGCCTCCCAAAGTGCTGGGATTATAGGCATGAGCCACCATGCCTGGCTGATTCATTTTTTTTTAATGGAGGAATTTTTAAATTTTTAATGTCTTTTGGTAAGTGTGTTTTTGAAGAAATTTGTCCATTTGGGTGTTTTCTTTTTCTTTTTTTCCACCTAACCAGTGTGCTATGTCCATTTGATCTAGATCTTCAAATTTGAGGTAAAGTTGTTAATGATAGTCCTTTTTATCTTTTTTGTGTCTTGGGGCCTATGGTGTAATGCTTCCTTATTTCTGATACCACTACCAATTTCATTAAGCCTTCTAAAAAACCAACTCTCTTGGCTTTACTCCCTCCCCCAGCCCCCTGCCTGCCAACACTCACACTCACACATTCACTCTTTTACCATCTCTTTGTTTCTTTTACTTCCTTTGGATTTGGTTTCCTGTTCTTTTTCTCATTTCTTGAAATGGAAATTTAGACAATTTATTTCAGTTGTCTTTTCTAATATATATAGTTTTATACTGGGAAGTATTAAACTCAAAAAACATTAAAACTTGTGATGTGCAGCTCAAACAGTGCTTAGAGGTAAGTTAGTTGAGATGCGTGTAAATGATCACAAACATGCTGCTTCCAATTATTACATGTTTGTGTAGAGTCTGTCTGTTAAGTTTTTAGGCAAAACTGTTACTTTGAAGTATTTATGCTCTTATTTGGGGATAAGTTCTTGTTGTCCAGCTATTACAGATTAGATGCTCTATCATAAGTAGTATAGAAAAGAGCTTCTGTCTGTCTCTCCTTTTTCCTCTTCCTCTGCCATTTTAGAGAGTGAACAAGTCGGGGGTTTTTTCTTCCCCAAATAAATGTGTCAGCTTTATTCCTTTTCCTCTGTAGTTCCCATTTGCAAGACATAAAATATTAAAAGTGTATGGTCACAGGTCTTGGACAGAGTTAAGTCTTTCCTGTGTTATAAATTTGTTTGCCAGTATTCAGGTTTTTATAAGTGTAGTCAGAGGTTTGCGTTAGATACCAAAAATTTCTAATTTTAAACCAGAAGCTAGTAGTTAGAGGTCCAGTATCTTTCTCGCTTTCTTTTTTATTTCATACCAGCATTGTCCAATGAAATTCTAACCTCTTGCAATGTTTCTAACTTGCATGGCTTTAGACAAAAATCAAACCTTTTCTTTAGCCTTACTCTTATTTTAAGGTGTACTTGATGATTTTTAGAGCTCTTGGATTTGTGATATTCAACCTAATATTCTATGTCTATATTGTGTTCCTTTTCTTCTAAAAACTTGACATTTTTGAAGATGTCTATTACATTATCCTTCACTCTTACATTTTGTTATTCTCTACTTTTTAATGTTAGGATTTTATTTTATAAGATCTGACATGGTTGTACCAAGAAGCAGCAACCAAAGTGTTAATCCCTATTCAATTTAGGGCTCACTTTTTGGATATGCTTTTTATGTGCTGGCATAAAGAGAATTTCTAAAATCAGATTTTTCACTTAATTTTTTTAAGCATGTCTTTAAAAAATTTCTCTTAGAGAATTTTAGGCTTTAGTATGTAGTAAAACTCAATAAATGAAACATCCTTGGCAGAGGCACCGTAAGATGAACACTCTTGGATGTGATTGCTGGGAGGGTGCAAATTTTCTGGAATGAAATTTGGCAGCAGTATATGTCAGTGGCCTTCAAAGAAATTGTTTATACTGTTCTAGTAATTATATATCCAGGATACTATCCTAAGGAAAAGTTAAACACAAAGGTTTATATATAAGAACATTCGTTACAGCTATGTTTATGTTTGTTAGCAGTGAAAATTACCAAATACTAAATGTCCTCTTAATTTTATTTAATTCATGCAATATTATCTGGGCATTAATATTTTAAGATTCTTAATAAAAAAATTGAATACCTAGATTTATTGAATGGAAAAGAACACAGACTCAAGCAGGTATAATTCCAATTTTATTGAACGTATATGGACAGTTTTTATTTACTCAAAAGATTACAAGGAAATAATTAAATGTCATTGGTGTTTATAGGTGTGGAATTGTAGGTGTTTTAAATTTTATTTTTGTCTTTATATTTTCTATGACCATGTATAAACTACGTCGGGGGAAGAGAGTTAAAAAAAATGATAAAGCAGGCTTTTAAAGTTACATACTTCACATCAGGCATTTTTGTTGGACTTGTAACACTTGACTTCTGTGCTGTAGTTTCCTTTGCCTTGAGTCCAGGTCTGTGGGCATCTGCACAGTGTTCTTTAAGTAGAGGTTCACCATTTAGTTACTAATGGACCATATGAGTTCATATATAAACTTTGTAAGTGAAACATATTTAATGCTGATAAACTCATGTGTCTTCATGCAGGTGCTTACTTATGCAACTCTTTATTTTACACCTGTTTAATAGGTGCTTGAATGATAAGGCGAGGGGCCCTTTTCTCTTAAAGGGCCACCAACCTACAGTGAATAGAAAATTTAAGAATACATGAGAAAATACCACCTGCTTTGTAAATTAAGAGTAAAGGTCATAAAAGTTCATTCACTTAGTTGTGAAAATATTACGTACTGCTAAAGTCGGTGGCGGAGGGGGCGCGGTTTGGGGAGAGAAAGACATGCCAAAAACGAGGAATGAAAGAAGTGAAAAATAGCCATATTAGTTGAAAGTGTTTTACTTATATAAGAACCATAATCATGGACTTCTAAATAATTGTTGTTTGGATAATAGTTTGGGTGTAGGGAAATTGTGTAATAATTACATTTTCCCCCTTCAAATAAAAAAAAAGTAGAAGTTACAAATCACTTTATAATGTATTAACTGTGATGTATCATATTTGTAGAATGATTTCTGTCGTGGCAAATGTAAGCAGAGAGGCAGTACATATTATGATTAAGAAGACAAACTATTTAGACTTTGATTCAAATCCTGAGTGTAGAGTTTGAGCTGTGCAATCTTGGGCTGCATATTGTCTGAGTTTTTTCTTCTATTAAATGGCAGTAGCATACTTCATTAGGTTGTTGAGGATTAAATGAAATTATTTTAAAACACAGTAGCACAGACATGGCCTGAAACGTTGTAAACGTTCAATATAGTTGTTCCTTAGTATTCATGGAGGATTGGTTCTAGGACCGCTTAACACTTGGATAGCAGAATTCGTGTATTCTCAAGTCCCTGATATAAAATGGTTTAGTATTTCAATATAACTCATGTACATCCTTCTGTATATACATGAAATGATTTCTAGATTACTTATGCCTAATACAGTGTAGATGCTATATAAATTGTTACTCTGCTGTATTTTTGGGGAATAATGACAAGCAAAAAAGTCTGTACATATCCAGCATAGATGCAATCTTTTCATATAGTTTCGATTGAAGGTTGTTGGTTAAATTTGCAGATGGAGAACCAATGGGTATCTAGGAGTAGTTAAAAAAAATTTAAATCTGCAATGCTCCTCTATGTTGGTGTTTGGATTACTATTTTTGATATATTATAGAAACTTAAATGTGGAATATTTAATTTTTAATTAAGACTTCATCGCCTGATTCTTCCAATGAAAATTCCCCGGCAACTCCCCCAGATGACCAAGGTCAAGGTGATGTAGCACCACAGCCTGAAGATGAGGAACCTGCATTTCCACATACTGACTTGGCCAAGTTGGATGACATGATCAATAGGTGAGTTGGTTTTGCTTTGTTTTTTTTTAATGTGTGTAACACACAAGAAAGAGCAGACAGAAAAGTAACCCCACTGCCTCCTTAATAGTCTTTACAGCTTCATCATTGCCAACTGCTTTATAACTCATGATTCTTAAAGGATTTAATCAATGAAAGAGAGTGAGAGTGTTAGTAAAATTTTCACATTAATGACGATGACCCTAGTTGGTTTGTTTCTGAAGTAAAATTGTATGTGCAGTTTCCCTCTTTGAAAGTTTATGAAGTTTTTTTGTTATTGGTCTCGGTTGCTGGATGACTTTCATAATTTTGGGATGCCCTGAGGTAAATAAGGTCATGAGGACATTGAGTTCCTCAGAGCTTGACCCTAGTGAACTTTTGACTAGTTTGAGCCATTTAACCATCCTAGATGTTTTTTTTTTTTCTTGGTCTTCATCCCAGGGAACAGTTCAGAATATAATTTTTCAGACTTATAATACAAACAGCCACTCTATCCCACCCCAACACACTTTGATTATTTAGAAGAAGACTCCAAGAAAGTGAAGCTATAAGTTTTTGTGCAGAGGAAGAAAACGATTTCAAGTGGCTAGGGAAGAGCACATCAGGGAATCCCATATGACTGTGGTCTTCACCAGACTGTGGGCTCAACAAGTGAGTGCTAAGAAGGTGTGACACATTTCCCCCTCCCTTCCCAAAAGGAAAGTAATGAGAACACATGTTCTTAGAGGCACTTGCTTTACTGAGTTTTTTTTCTTTTTCTTTTTTGTATTTCACTTTTTAAAAATAACACTATTAAATGCATAATGTGAGGGGAAATAGAAATCCTTTGCATTAAAAAAATCTGAATACATAAATAATAAATATGCATTACTAAACAGAAATATATTATGTGGCTACATTTCCTTATAATTTCCCCCTTACATACACATATTCCTGCCAAAAATTACTCTTAACAATCAGGATTACTTTCTCCAGATTACCTTTGTGGTTACTATTATATATGAATTGATTTTTCTATGAATACAGGATTCTTACTATAATTTTGTAACTTGCTTTCATTTATCTTGAATATTTTTCCTATTAATAAATATCCATTTTTTTTAATGGTATATTTAGAAGAATATATTGTGTGATTCTGGCAGGTGCCTATAGTAATGGTATACAATGAATTACAGTCAAACAAAAATTGTTTGTAATGGTAGTCCCTGACCATTCTCTATAGCACTGATACCGTAGCAGAAGATTTTGTTGTTCATTGCTTTTCCATACTTGTCTGGTGGTTGGTGATTTCTTAGGCTGACTAGAGGACTAAAGTTGCATATTATTAGCAAGTCCTCAGGGGAGAGAAAAATACAAATGATTTTTTTTTTTTTTTTTAATTTTTGAGACAGAATCTCGCTCTTTAGCCAGGCTGGAGTGCAGTGGCATGATCTCAGCTCACTGCAACCTCTGCCTCCCAGGTTCAAGTGGTTCTCCTGCCTCAGCCTCCCGAGTAGCTGGGACTATAGGCACGCGCCACCATGCCTGGCTAATTTTTGTGTTTTTAGTAGAGACAGGGTTTCACCACGTTGGCCAGGATGGTCTTGATCTCTTGACCTTGTGATCCACCTGCCTCAGCCTCCCAAAGTGCTGGGATTACAGGCGTGAGCTACCAGGTGCCCTGTGTCATTTTTTGTTTGTTTGTTGTCTTTTTTTTTTTTTTTTGAGACAGAATCTCTTTCTGTTGCCCAGGCTGGAGTACAGTGTACGATCTTAGCTTACTGCGACTTCTACCTCTGGGATTGAAGTGATTGTCATGCCTCAGCCTCCCAAGTAGCTGGAATTACAGATGTGTACCATAACACCTGGCTGGTTCTTGTATTTTTATTAGAGACAGGGTTATGCCATGTTGGCCAGGCTGTTTTCGAACTTTTGGCCTCAAGTGATCCACCCGCCTTGGCCTTCCGAACTGCTGGGATTACAGGTGTAAGCCACCACACCTAACCACAAATGATGTTTTTTAATGTAAATATGAACGGTGACAAAAGGTAGTATATGTTTGTTTCTAATAGATGATCTGGGCTGGGTGCGGTGGCTCACACGTGCAATTCTAGCACTTTGGGATGCCGAGGCGGGTGGATTACAAGGTTAGGAGTTCGTTACCAGCCTGGCCAACATGGTGAAACCCCGTTTCTACTAAAAATACAAAAATTAGCTGGGCATGGTGGTACATGCCTATAGTCCTAGCTGCTTGGGAGGCTCAGGCAGGAGAATTGCTTGAATCCTTGGAGACCCACTGCTTGCTTACCCTTCAGAAAAACTTGATGCATTATAATGAAGGGAGGCAGAAATCAGTCCATTGCCTCCTATTTATTTTCTTCTTTGTGAGGAAGTTCAAGACAACAGTGGGCCAGGTACAGTGGGCTCATACTTGTAGTTTCAACACTTTTGGAGACTGAGGCTGGAGGATTACTTGCGGCCAGGAGTTTGAGACCAGATTGAGCAACATGAGAAGACCCTGTCTCTCTCTCCTCTCTTTTTCTTTTTTGAGACAGAATCTTCTCACTCTGTCACCTAGGCTGAAGTGCAGTGGTACAATCTTGACTCATTGCAACCTCCACCTCCCAGGTTCAAGCAATTCTCCTGCCACAGCCTCCTCAGTAGCTGAGACTACAGGCATACACCACTAAGCCCAGCCAATTTTTTGTATTTTAGTAATAGAGATGGGATTTACTGTGTTGCCCAGACTGGTCTCGAACTCCTGAGCTCAGGCAATCCACCCGCCTTGGCCTCCTAAAGTGCTGGGATTACAGGCATGGGCCACTGTGCCCAGCCAACCCTGTCTCTTAAAAAAAAAAAAAAAAAACGTGGGAGCGGGGGGCAAAGAAGAGGTTTATCATAGTGTCTCCTTTGATCTGAATCCTGAAAGAGCACTTCCCTGTCAGTTTTAACAAAAATATCCATGATACCTAGTTAGTTAATATTTGATTGTTATAATAGTTTTATACCCTAAGTTATCAAGATAATTCAGTTTTCTTATCTCTCTTATTGCTTTATCTTTTGATATATCTTTAAAAATTTGTAGACAGCAGATGGTGCTTAGTCCCACAAAGCAGATATTCTGCCAACCTTGTCTTAATATTTTAATGTTATTTTAATAAATATTTTTATAACAAGATATTAGTAACTCATTTATAGTGCCTCTTTTAGTGTACAATTATTAAGCATCTTTTTATTTTATAAAACTTTCAGGCCTCGATGGGTAGTTCCAGTTTTGCCGAAAGGGGAATTAGAAGTGCTTTTAGAAGCAGCTATTGATCTTAGTAAGAAAGGTAAGTTATATGTTTTTATGCTTTCTATAATGTATGCATCTAGATGTACTTTTACTTCATCCCCAAAGTGGTTGAAGTGGATTTGTTTTCCTCCATTATAAGCACATACTTATAGCTTGCAAGCAGGAGCTCATATCCTTTGAACGTTCTTAAAGAGTGTTGGTGAACTCTCTGAAGTTACATAAAATTTATGTATGTTTGTATTTCTAAGGAGTGGATTCGTTGTTTAGTCAGATTTACAAAGAGGTTGTCACTCAAAGGTTAAACTTTTTTTTGAGATGAAGTCTCACTCTGTTGTCCAGGCTGGAGTACAGTGGTGCGATCTCTGCTCACTGCAACCTCTGCTTCCCAGGTTCAGGCAATTCTCCTGCCTTAGCCTTCCGAGTTGCTGGGACTACAGGCTTGTGCCACCATGCCCGGCTAATTTTTTGTATTTTTAGTAGAGACGGAGTTTCACCATGTTAGCCAGGATGGTCTCAATCTCCTGACCTTGTGAGCCACTGCACCCAGCCAGGTTAAACATTTTAACCGAGGATCTTATCTGTTATGAGAAATAATATATAAAAGAACATTTTATAATTAACTATTCTATAAATGATGGACGGTATAATGGACTCCAGACATATCTGTCCCCTATCCTCCTTATAATTATCTTGAGTCATTTCTGTCCTCAAAATATGTACTATGTAAATCTACAAATTATTTGCACTTGCCTGAAATGACAGTGAGTTAGGGTGTGTGGCTCTTTGTACCTAGTAAAATCTTCATTCATAATCCTTTAGTTAAAAATTACCATTTTATTAATATTGTACTTATAAAATAAACTGTCTACCTTACATGTTTGTAAGATAGTCTTGCTTTGTCGCCCAGGCTGGAGTGTGGTGGTGTGATCACAGCTCAGTGCAATGTCTATCTCCTGGGCTCAAGTGATCCTCCCACCTCAGCCTCCTGAGTGGGATACAGACACACACCATCATGCCCTGCTGATTTTTTTTTTTTTTTTTTTTTTTGAGATGGAGTTTTGCTCTTGTTGCCCAGGCTGGAGAACAGTGGCATGATCTCGGCCACTGCAACCTCCTCCTCCTGGGTTCAAGCAATTCTCCTGCCTCAGCCTCCTGAGCAGATGGGATGATGGGCACCTACTACCACACCTGGCTAATTTTTGTACTTTTAGTAGAAACAGCGTTTTTCACCATGTTGGGCAGGCTGGTCTCGAACTACTGACCTCAGGTGATCTACCTGCCTCTCAAGGTGCTGGGATTACAGGCATGAGCCACCACCCCTGGCTAATTTTTTTTTTTTTTTTTGAGACATTCTGGTTGCCCATCTATGCTGGTCTCAAACTCTTGGGCTCAAACGATCCTCCCACCTTGGCCTTCCAAAGTGTTGGGATTAAAGGTGTGGGCTACTGTACCCAGTCTATTTTTTTTTTATTAATACACAGGAAAGGTGTGATTTTTCTCTTAAAGAACTGAAAGATTAACTTTCAGCTTTTGTTAAAGCAACAAAAGGAAATCTGGTGTTTTTACTCAGGTGTCCAGAAGAAAAAGCTTAATGCAGGAATTAATCTTTTCCCCACCCCCAATGATGTTGGTCTACTTAAGGTGCATTTGAGCTAACAGAGTACTACTATTGTAGTAACTCTCAATTCATTTTTTAAGGCATTGCAGATTAAAAAGCAGTAACATTTCATTTTCTTAAATAGGATAGCTATGGATGTGTTATAACAGTAGGCACTATCACAATTGAAATTGATTATTGTCAAAATTAACATGTTTAGTACCTTGCTTTTAAGTTCAACTCCATGTCAAAGGAAAATTTGATTTCTCTTACAATAATCTCCCTCTTTTGTTTGGAGAAAATATCCTTATGCCTCATTAATCTTGTAGAAGTAGTCTTAACAAACTGAAAATATAATACATGGACAGGTTACAGTTGTTTTCACCACTCAAAATTTTTTGTTCTTTTACACATTTGTTCACTAATTTATCAAAAACATTTAAAAATATCTTTCTTATTTAAAAAATGTTTAATTTTTGTGGGTATATAGTAGGTGTATATATTTTTGAGTAATGAGATTTTGATACAGGCATAAAATGCATAATCACATCAGAGTGAATAAAGTATTCATTACCTCAAGCATTTATTTTTTGTGTTTCAAACAATCCAGTTATACTCTTTTAGTTGCTTTAAAAGGTACAATTAAATTATTTTTTACTGTAGTCACCCTTTTGTAGGTCATATTCTATTTTTGTACCCATTAACCATTCTTCTCTTCTCTTTGTCCATGAATTCAATTGATTCTTAGATCCCACAAATGAGTGAGAACATGTGATGTGTGTCTTTCTGTGCTTGGCTTATTTCACTTAACATGGTGACCTTTTGTTCCATCCATGTTGTTGCAAATGACAGGATCTCATTTTTTTTTTAATGGCTAAATGATACTCCATTGTGTGTATGTACCACATTTCCTTTATCAATTCGTCCTTTTGACGCTTAGGTTGGTTCAAAATCTTGGCTATTGTGGATAGTGCTGCATCAAACATAGTAATGCAGATATTGCTTCAATATACTGATTCCCTTTATTTTGGGCATATCAGCAAATTTTTGAAGACTTCTGTGCTAAGCATGTTCTAAGTCCTGACTAAAATGATGGCTAAACACTGATTAGTGGTATTTCATTTAATAGCATTGACATTGTGGATGTGTATTCCTCCCTCCACCATATTTTTTTTCTGAGACCACAGTTAATTTCGACAAGTTCCAAATTTTAAAAAGTTTAAATTACCATCTCTTTTGTACTGTCAAAGTCAAATAATACTTTCTATACAAATTGAATGTTTTTCATTTTGTCGTTAAGAGTAGATTTTCTTTGGAAGCACGTGGCTCTGTTGCCTTTCTAAAATGAGGTGAAATTAAGTAAAGCAGAGACACTGAGTCAGTGAAAGAGACTAATAAGGAAGATAAGACATAATTCATTTTATTTCATCAAACAGAGTATAAGGATATTGATGCTAAATGAATGATTTATGAACAAAATAAGATTTTGAAAATTAGTTGTGAAATGTTTTTAAGTTCAAAGACTTATTTTCAGGGAGCAAAATATTATATAAATTTCCCTCTAATGTGGTGCTGCTGATGACCATTTTGTGTTCAAGGCTAGTGCCATAATTGGTAACATTTTCAATTAGTGTTAATATTACTCGGTTAATCTACTTTTATACAATTAAATATTTATTAGCCGTCATTGAAATTTCCACTTATTAGCTTTTATTGTATATTGGACATTGTAAAAACAACCAGAGAAACTTTGTTTGCATTAATTTTTCTCCCTTTTTCTTAGGCCTTGATGTTAAAAGTGAAGCATGTCAGCGATTTTTCCGAGATGGGCTAACAATATCATTCACTAAAATCCTTACAGATGAAGCAGTGAGTGGCTGGAAGTTTGAAATTCATGTGAGTCTTGCGTTTGACTTTAAAGAATCAGATTTACATAGTGTTGCCTGTGAGTGGGGAGAAGTGTATGTGTGTATGGCTGTGTTATATTTGGTCTGTTATAATTGAATTAAAAGGTCTAAAACTGGACCAGGGGCGGTGGCTCATGCCTGTAATCCTAGCACTTTGGGAGGCTGAGGTGGGTGAATCACCTGAGGTCAGAAGTTCCAGACCAGCCTGGTCAACATGGTGAAACCCCGTCTTTACTAAAAATACCAAAAAAAAATTAGCCAGGCATGGTGACACACACTTGTAATCCCAGCTACTTGGGAGGCTGAGGAAGGAGAATCACTTGAACCCATAAGTGGAGGTTGCAATGAGCCGAGACCACACCACTGCACTCTAGTCTGCGCGATGGGCGCAAGACTTCTTCTCAAAAAAAAAAAAAGTTCTAAAAATGAACAACTTTAAAATGTTCATAAATTCTCTTGAAGGCAACGTGGTCATTTAGAATAAGCATGAGATTTTAGAGTTAAACTTGGGTTTAATCTATCCCCTGGGATCTCAAGTGTCTGTGACCTTAGGCAAGTCATCACATTTCATTAAAAATATAGTGCTGTCAGTTGTAAGATACGTCACTGTTTTATGGACTATTAAGAAAAACACCCAAGATGGGGCATCTTACACGTATCTGGGACACCAAAAGGTCAGTGTAGAGGTAAATGAGAAATGAACTTACCATGCAGAAAGGGACAGCAAAAACCCCTGCATATCTTAACCTTGACACTTGGTGGAGGGAGGGGTAAAAATTAAAAAGTGAAAATCTAAACCACAAGCAGTATTTAAACAGTTTTGCAGTCTGAATTCAAATTACAGTTGTGATACAAAAATTCCTTAAGGGGAAAATGTAAACTGGTTTCAGTTCGGTAGTACACCCAAGTGACTAGCAGAAGCAAACATAAATCCTCTCTGCAAATACCTTCCATTTAGGAAAACAGTAATGTATGATTCATTATACATTATAATAATACATTATATATCATATTAATATTATAATACATTTTAACACATTGTAATGTATTCTAAGATAGAGTCAGATTCCAGAGATCTCTTAAACAGTGAAAAAAGTATGTGTCTCAGACTGATAAAATGCCATAATTACTCTAAGTCTCTGTTGCTTTTGTTTTGTTTTCCCCAAGACAGAGTCTTGCTCTGTCTCCCAGGCTGGAGTGAAGTGGTGCGATCTTGGCTCACTGCAACCTCCGCCTCCCAGGTTGTAGCGGTTCTCCTGCTGCAGCCTCCCGAGTAGCTGGGACTACAGGTGTTTGCAACCATGCCTGGCTAATTTTTTTATTCTTAGGAGAGATGGGGTTTCACCATGTTGGCCAGGCTGGTCTCGAACTCCTGTCCTCAAGTGATCTGCCTGCCTCAGTCTCTCAAAGTGCTGAGATTACAGGTGTGAGCCACTATGCCTGGCCTCTGTTCTTGTGTGTACTATGGAAATGGTCATAAGTTGTCAAGCAGATAATATTTTCATGGTCTATAACCTATTTCCCAAATACGACCATAGCATAAAAATTCCACATCTTCTGATTTAACATGTAATTTTATAGGTGTAGAAATGGAAACTTTGGAAGTTGGGCCAGACTTTTGCATTTGACATTTAGCTAGCAAATTTATCTTGGATGATTGACGTATTGTTTATTTATTTTTAGTTTTTGAGACAGAGTTTTGCTCTGTTGCCCAGGCTGGAGTGCAGTGGCGCCATCTTGGCTTTCTTGGAACCCCTGCATCCTGAATTCAAGCTGTTCTCCTGCCTCAGCCTCCCGAGTAGCTGGGACCACCGGCACATGCCAGCACGCATGGCTAATGTTTGTATTTTTAGTAGAGAGGGGGTTTCACCCTGTTGGCCAGGCTGATCTCAACTCCTGGCCTTAAGTGATCCACTCACCTCGGCCTCCCAAAGTGTTGGGATTAACAGGCGTGAGCCACTGGGTCCGGCCTGACATACTGTTTAGATTTTAGAATTGCTGCTTCTCGTGTATAAATCCCAGAGAGAAAAAAATAGTAATTTGCATCTTATCTGTGGATGGAGAGCAGGAATAGATAACATATGGTGCCTCCTGTATTTTTTTAAGCCATAGCAAATGGCTTTTGAAAGTACCGTATAAATTATGAAGTAAACAAATTCTAATTTTTTGATAATCAGTTTAATCACAATATTAATGAAATGATTAGTATAGAAAATGGAGATAATTTTACTAGTTACGATACGATTAATATTGGAAGATATTTCTGTTTGAAATTGCAGTGTTTTGACCTTGTAAATCACCTTTCCCCCTTATATAACAGAGGTGTATTATTAACAATACTCATCGTCTGGTGGAGCTCTGTGTGGCCAAGTTGTCCCAGGACTGGTTTCCACTTCTAGAACTTCTTGCCATGGCCTTAAATCCTCATTGCAAATTCCATATCTACAATGGTACACGTCCATGTGAATCAGTTTCCTCAAGTGTTCAGTTGCCTGAAGATGAACTCTTTGCTCGTTCTCCAGACCCTCGATCACCAAAGGTGTGTTGATTTGTTATTTTCAAAATTAAATAATATGGTTGTTCTCCTCTGACACAGAATCTTCAGTGATCTGTATTTAAAGTGTCACAGTGAAATAGACTTTAACACTTTAAGTGAAAATATACACAACCAGGAGCATTCTTCATAGCTTTGTCATTGTAGTTCTATATTTGTTTGTTTTTTCTGCATGTATAATTATCCCCATTGTCTTCTGTCCAGCCTCTTTAGGAGTAGTCATAATTTGGGTTAGTGGGAAATAGACTGTACTTTTTTTGAAATAGAGTAGGAGATTACTTCTTTGGCCAAGGACTCAAGTGTTGATCTGTAGGGCCGGGATCTTGTTAAGCATTCTAAAATTTTGACTCCAAAATCAAGTATATCCTCTAAATACTTAATGATACATCATAAAATTATAGAAAATTGTTAATGAAATCAATATAGTAAGTTTTCCAAATCTCTCTTAAATATCTACATTCTGTACATAAATGTAAGTTTTCTATATTGGTGTAAACAAACTGTACATTTAAAAAAATGTGTCCCTAAGTGCTGCTTGTTTTAGTAAATAAATAATTTAAAATTTTTAGATTTTAGGGAGACAGTTTTAACATTATAGGTCTTGTACAAATTTTCATTTTCTATCCAGCCAGAAAAATTTTAAGTCATATTATTCAGAAAACTTGGTTTATTCTACTAATAACCTGAAGTTATCAAAAATTTGTCAAACTTAATAGTTGAGATTTTCTGATACTTCCCAGTTCATATTGTTGCCACTAGATGGCTTAGTTTTACTTGACTAGAGCAGGTTAATATCTAAATCATGGCAATCTTCAAAATAAAAATTTTCATCTATACCTGTATTTCTTTTTAAATTTTACCTTTTTTTTCCCCCTCTATGTGCCAGTAATCCACAACTTAAGAGATTCACAGGGAACAAAACTTGATTTAACATGGCTAAATATAAAATTTTCAGATGACTTCTGGTTAAAGATAATTTTATATCTTTGAAGTACAATTCTTGCTATTGAACTAATAAAAAATAGCGAATGTGAGAGTAGACTTTCAAAACCTTCGAGAGTACAGTTTTTTAAAATATAGCCCAAAATATAGTTGTGAATCAAGGAGAAGCATATTCTATGGAGTTACCTACACATTTACTTGCTACTGAAGAGAAATTTTATCATACAGCTAAACTGGTCTTTTATAAGCTTTTTAAAATCTGATTAAAAGGCGATATATTTGGCAGAATCTTCAACCATGTCCCTAGTTGGATGTAGATGTCATGATATAATGAAAAATCTAAAGGATATATAAAAGCCCCCATATGTTTTTTCTCCTGTTCTACAAAGGTGGTAGTGGCAGAATTTAGATCATCAAACTTAGTTGATGGAGATAAATTTTGTATGCTGTAGATTCAGTTTCAAATACTATTTGTAATAAGTTGCATTTACCTTTGAGAAATTTGAGTTACAGAGCTTAAAATTCTGTTTTATTAGGAATATTTTTGAGCCTTAATACTCAATTATCCTCTGGAGTTTTTGATATGTCTTCTGTTCTACTTCAGATTCTCTCTACACCCCCTGCCCTCCTACCCTCCTACCCTCCTGGGACATTGAACCTCTGTGGCCTCAACTTTTGACCCATGACAAAGCTAAAGCTGTCAGGACTATTTCTGAAAGTGTTACCTGTTCCCCATCTTCCCCCAAGATGTTTGCAGATGTTTAAACGAGGTTATCCAAACATTGAAAATGTAATAAAAACTTCATTGGTTGCGACGAAAGGTCTCAGGTGAAATTCACCATGCTATGTTTGAGAAAAGGAACTTGTAGCCATAGAAAACTATGTGGAAAGCATATGGTGAATTGTAGGCTGTGTGGTCATTTTGAATTTCTCTATTTAGGGCAACTGATGTTTCTCTGCCAGTCTTGACAACTTACAGCCGGAGAAGGAAAGCTGTTGTTTGGCAACTGCTGAAGCTAGTCTGTTAGCCTCAATTTGAAGCACTCTGTCTTAATATTCCCAGTTGTTTAAGCGTACATTGCAGCTGAAGAAATATGGAAAGATTAGCTTTAGATAATTGTTTACTGTGTCCACACCTGCTATTTTACAAATATTATGTTATTGTCATGTATATCATTCTAATAATTTCATTACAGTTACTGAAGAAATAAAATATATTACATAATGAGCATATACTTTCTTACAATTGCTGAATGACAAAAGGGATCTGGTGAATTAAGTACTTAGAGTTTTAATGGTTTTGAATTAGCCTTTTATGACTAAAAAGGTAGGAAAACACTATAATCTTATATTGAAATATGGTAGTGGATTTATTAGATAATTTAGTTCATTTATATTCTTATAAAACCATATCAAAACTAGCATTAGGCCAGGCTAGGTAGCTCACGCCTGTAATCCCAGCAGTTTGGGAGGCCGAGATGGGCAGATCACCTGAAGTCAGGAGTTCGAGACCAGCCTGGCCAACATGGTGAAACCCCGTCTCTACTAAAAATACAAAAATTAGCCGGGCATGGTGGTGGTGCGTGCTTATAATCAGAGTTACTTGAGTCTCAGGCAGGAGAATTGCTTGAACCCAGGAGGTGGAGGTTGCAGTTAGCTGATACCACACCATTGCACTCCAACCTGGGTGACAAGAGTGAAACTTCGTCTCAAAAAAAAAAAAAAAAAAAAACCAACTAGCATTAGCTATCATATTTTCTCTTTAAACAAACATTGGACATACAACCATTTATTTAGCATCTTTCCTTTTTCCTGTACATTAAAAAAAAAAAATAGCTGTAGAAAATATTTTTTGCTTAAGCCATAGAAGAGAAATTGCCTCTTCTGTCCGTTGTTTTCCCTTCAGCAGCTTCTAAAACGTGACCTAAATTTTAGAAGGTAGCAAAGTGTGAAAGGTTTTCTTAGGTACGTTAATTTCTATATATATTTGATTGTTACATCTTTATAGCCTTTTAATTCATTTTAAGTTTTTGCATACAGACATGCTTTTAGCCTCACAACTGTTTCCTGTCCCAGCTGTATGGTACTTTGAGCTACAGCTCTTTCTTAGACTGTTGCATGATGTTACTTCTAAGATAAGAACTGGGTGCAATTTGTATAATCAAAAATATCAACCAGCATATTCTACTTAGGAACAATGGATACTAATACCAGGGCTTGGTTTTTAATTGACAATTCACTCTCTGGCTGTTACTATGCTTATAGGAAAATTTTAATGTTTTACAACTAAACGAGAAGTAGATTCAAAATTCATTATATTAGATTACCAAGTAGCTTCTTCTTAACTCTCATGAAATCTTTCTGCCTCCTGAAAATTAATATAAAAGACTTTACAATAATTAGAAGGTATTCATTCTTCTGTGATGGAATATTTGAAATAGGAGCATGTCTTCTAATTCTTGTTCACCACTTACTTGGAACAAACAGACAAAACTGTGCTCCAGTGATTTAATCTGTACTTGTTTTGTATACTGCTTCTGTCTCACAGATGGAATTACTATGAACAAAATGCAATGTTTTGTGGTCCTTTGAAAGATTATTTGTTTTATTGAATTTACTATTTCTAGTATATTTCAATAAAGGTTTAGTGCTTTTTACCTCTTAAAGTAGGAAGTTAACTTTTTGCATTAATTGTGTTACAGGGTTGGCTAGTGGATCTTCTCAACAAATTTGGCACTCTAAATGGGTTCCAGATTTTACATGATCGTTTTATTAATGGATCAGCATTAAACGTTCAAATAATTGCAGCCCTTATTAAGTAAGTTACATTTAAAAATCAATGTTTAGTGCACTGCGGAATTGCTGGGTTTTGCTTCATAAAAACTGAGATTTTCAACTGTGGTTTCTTCTTCAACTAATTACTTGAATTTTTAAAAAGTAATATAGAGTTCAAAAAGTAATATAGAGTTTAGTCCTAAATTGATTTTAAGAATTTGCATATTAACAGGAGTTTTGTATCTTTTTTATTTCAGACCATTTGGGCAGTGCTATGAGTTTCTCACTCTTCATACAGTGAAAAAATACTTTCTTCCAATAATAGAAATGGTTCCACAGTTTTTAGAAAACTTAACTGATGAAGAACTGAAAAAAGAAGCAAAGAATGAAGCCAAAAATGATGCTCTTTCAATGATTATTAAATCTTTGAAGAATTTAGCTTCAAGGGTTCCAGGACAAGAAGAAACTGTTAAAAACTTAGAAATATTTAGGTTAAAAATGATACTTAGGTAAGATACTTAACTCTTGAAGTAATTATTTATGCCGATTTTAGAATCATACTTATCACTGAATTTTTCTTACAGATTATTGCAAATTTCTTCTTTCAATGGAAAGATGAATGCACTGAATGAAGTTAATAAGGTGATATCTAGTGTATCATACTATACCCATCGGCACGGTAATCCTGAGGAGGAAGAGTGGCTTACAGCTGAACGAATGGCAGTGAGTTTTTCAATTCTTCTTTATGTGAATAAGAATCTACTTAGGACAAAAAATTAGAATAGCTCTAGCTAAAAAAATTAGGAATAGTAACATTTTAAAGTAAACTCTCAAATTGGGAGGTGTTCTGATTGATTTATAACTGTTAATCCTGAGAACTTTTTGAAATAACATAGTTTATTTTTTGGTATTGCTATGTGCAGCTTTAAAACATCTTTGATAAACTTAGTGATGAATGTGGCGTTCCAGAGTAATTATTAGTTTGTTGGGGAGTGGGAAATTGATTGAAATGGAGTAGGTAGAGTTGATCTAGAAAGTGGATTGGGTATTATCTGGTACTTTATAAAGTGGCCCTATTGTTCGTTTGACCATTTACAGTTAAACGTTTTAAAACAGGAAATAAATTTATTAGAATAAGATCTACACAAATCGTTTTAACATGATTTTGAGAATTTTATTTTGAAAGCCCTTATTGACATTGAAATTTTGGAAACGTTATGTACCATAGATATTTTGTATACATTGTTTTGAAATGAGTAAGTATGCCATTTAAGTATAGTGCCAATATTTTTTGAATGTAGATTGTGTAACAGTCCTGGGGAAACATCTGTAGAACTGTCCTTGCCCTCAAGGAGCCCTCAGTTTAATAGCTGAGATAGTGATTAGAGTGTGTTAAAATGTATGTGGAGACTGCTTAGATACTGCCCTGTAATAGAGGGTCAGGTGGTAGACATCTGGTTTCATACATATGATGTACCAATTTCCCTCATGGAAAGTGCAACACAGAGCTATTCAAATTATGGTGTAAAGACTGGTGCTGGTTTTTGAACCAGTCCTAGATAGGACAGAAAATGGCGTTAAGTGTTCAGAAACTTGAGTTGCAGTTTGACATCGTGACATTCTTACTGTATTTTACAAAAGTATCTGCAGCTCTGCAGTGGCTCAGGCCTGTAATCCCAGAACTCTGGGAGGCAGAGGAGAGATTGCTTGAGGCCAGGAGTTCAAGACCATCCTGGGCAACAAAGTGAGATCCTGTCTCTATATTAAAAATATATGTGTATGTATGTAGAATAAAATAAAAATATCTGCAACAGATTAGACATTAAAAGCTGGCTCTTTTTCAGCTGAGACATGTACTTCTCGAGCACATTTTGGGCCTAATTATTTTTTATTCTCAGTTAAACTGAATATTGCAAAATCATACAGTGTGGATTAATCCCGGTTTGTATCATGAGTTATCACTTTATTGCTATAGATTAAATGAATGCTAGTTGAGCAAGCTAGCATAGTGTAACAGAAAAACAGACTGTGGCAGAATATGACTTGATTCATATTCCAATTTTAGCAGCTGTGAGCCTTTTACATTTTGTAATAGAATAATGTATCTCTTACTAGGATTGTTTGGAAAATTAAAGGGATAATGGATAAGCAATAATAGTGCCTGGCACATGATAATTGTTAATAAAAGTAAGGCCAGGCATGGTGGCTCATGCCTGTAATCCCAGCACTTTGGGAGGCTAAAGTGGGTGGATCACGAGGTCAGGAGATCAAGACCATCCTGGCCAACATGGTGAAACCCCGTCTCTACTAAAAATACAAAAATTAGCAGGGCGTAGTGGCGCATGCCTGTAGTCCCAGCTCCTCGGGGTGCTAAGGCAGGAGAATTGGTTGAACCAAGGAGGCAGAGATTGTAGTGAGCCGAGATCTTGCCACTGCACTCCAGGCTGGGCAACAGTGTGAGACTCCGTCTCAAAAAATGAATGAATGAATGAATGAATGAATGTAAAAAACAGAGTGCCTTTTTACCCAAGGTCAAGACATAATTCTGTGACCAAATTGGGTAAAGAATCCAAAGATTCTAAAATTGGTCCTGTACCCTCCCTACTGTGGTGATTGTGTACTTTAATATTTTTCTGAATAAATGCTGGAGTGTAGAATCTTTTTAATTTCAGTATTTCTAATTTATGGAAGCATGTCTGTATGTGCAAAATTGTTATAAAATTATACTTTAAATTTTCCATTAAAGCAATACATAAGCATATTTTATCAGTATTATATCTTGTAAATGTTTTTAAATTTCTTATTTAATGGTGTGAGCAATTAAGAAAAAATTGTTTTAATTTCTGCTTTCAAACACGTTTTTGAATTAACATTTAGGAATGGATACAGCAGAACAATATCTTATCCATAGTGTTGCGAGATAGTCTTCATCAGCCACAGTACGTAGAAAAGCTAGAGAAGATTCTTCGTTTTGTCATCAAAGAAAAAGCTCTGACCTTACAGGATCTTGATAATATCTGGGCAGCACAGGTAAGCAATTTAAGATGATGGCTAGTTTTTAAAATAAAGATACTAAAAACTGAAGAAATACAGTAGCTGTTATGAAATGGTTGCAGGCTTATATTGACTTTGAGAACATTTAAATGCTTGTTCCCCTACCGGAATCTTTTTGAAATAACCAATAATCTTTTAAAAATAAAAATAATTCCTTCGTCTGTATTTGATAAAGGTTGAGAATTTGTCAGTGGTTTTAAATAAAGATGCAAACAGTAAAATATGTCTGTTGAAAAAGTGTAAAGACATCTGTAATTGGTTTCTTCATAGACTTACTAAAAAGCAAAAACCTTCAGTGTCAGAATTATATCTTTATAAAGACCTATAATAATTATTCCAGATAATTTATTAACTCTTTAGAAGGATTAGTAACCTTTTTGGTTTTTGAGTTGGGAACTACAGCTCCTCCTGTTATCTTAATGACAGTTTTCTACTTGTGGATTTCTTGGGAAACATTATTGGGTTGTAGATTATAAAGCTTTGGGTTTTTTTTTAGTCTATAAAAACCAAGAAAACAATTTTGCCTTGAGTGCTTAAGGTTCCACTTTTGAAACAGTATTGTTAGTGTGCCTTATTTTTCTATTCACAATACTAAAATTGGCATGTTAAATTAAATTGTAATAAAGGTTTGTATGAACCACCAGAGTACACATTAGCTGTATTTATTATATCATGAAATTAAGTGGCCAGGTTTTAGATAGCAGTTCTAAAGCATTTTATAATGTTAGAATTTTTTTTTTTCCAAGACAGAGCTTTGCTCTGTCACCCAGGCTGGAGTACAGTGGCTCGATCTCGGCTCCCTGCAACTTCCCCCTCCTGGGTTCAAGTGATTCTCCTGTCTCAGCCTCCCAAGTAGGTGGGCTTACAGGCACCTGCCACCACACTCCACTAAGTTTTGTATTTTTAGTAGAGACTGGTTTTCACCTTGTTGGCCAGGCTGGTCTTGACTCCTGACCTCAAGTGATGTGTCTCTGCCTTAGCCTCCCAAAGTGCCGGGATTATAGATACTCACCACCGTGCGGGCTGTGTTAAGAATTTTCTTGTGTTACAGTTAAATGAAGGAGATAGGAGTACTTTATTAATAGTTGTCAGCAAGCAGTATATACTATTTAATCTGTTACTCAGATTCTAGTGTGTTGTGATTTTGTTTTTGTTTTTCAATAGGCAGGGAAACATGAAGCCATTGTGAAGAATGTACATGATCTCCTGGCAAAATTGGCATGGGATTTTTCTCCTGAACAACTTGATCATCTTTTTGATTGTTTTAAGGTAATTGTTAATATAGCAAAATATTACCATTCTATTTCAAATAGAATTGATTAATTAGATCTGTGAGTTACTCCTAGCCAGTAAATAATTAAATAGAAATCCCATTAAACAGTCTGTGGTGTGAAGGAATTGGCCATTGTTTTCTTTTCCAACGAGAACTTGATGATCATTTTCATAATAGCCCCCATAAGGGAAACTCAGGCTATCACTTTTTGTTTCTTTCCCCTGGCAGTTTCTATTTTAGTTACAGGTTCAAGCAAATTTTAGGACTACAGGGAAGGATGATT
>PVKP010036361.1:0-22508 GCA_004027715.1 Plecturocebus donacophilus | reverse complement strand
GATGCAGCTGGGCTGCCCGTTGTAGGAATTGCTAGGAGGGGCTGGTTGGGGAAGGGCCCGTGGGTGGTGGGTGGAGCAGGGTCTGCATGTGGGCGGGGCCGGTGCTGGTGGGAGGGGCCTTGTGTGGGCGGGGACAGGGGTGCAGGAGCCGGGTGGATCAGTCCCAGGCCCTCGGTGTGCGCCCCCCAGGCACGGCAGGCGTCATGATCTCTCTGAGCCGCATCCTCACGAAGCTGCTGCTGCCCGACGAGCGCGCCAGCACCCTCATCTTTTTCCTGGTGTCGGTGGCGCTGGAGATGCTGTGCTTCCTGCTGCATCTCTTGGTGCGGCGTAGCCGCTTCGTGCTCTTCTACACCACGCGGCCCCGCGACAGCCGCCGGGGCAGGCCGGGCCTGGGCAGGGGCTCCGGCTACCGCGTGCACCATGACGTCGCCGCCGAGGATGTCCACTTCGTAAGTGCGCGCTGCCCGCCTCGGTTCCCTCCTCTGTTCCCACCACGAGGTCAGGAAGTACACGCCACCCGGGTCCTAGCCCCTCCCTTGCATCCCAGGCTGCAGCCTCCTGCTGTGGTGGAGGCCCCTTCCCGCCAGCCCCCTTTATTCTGTGGACTCAGGTGTGGGTTCTTAGTGGCTCCCCATGCCTGTGGCCTGAGGCCTCATCCCACCCACATCTGTGGTCAGGAGCTCTGCCCAGGTGCCGTGTCCCTCAGCATGGAGCTGCATGGTCCCTGTCCGCAGTGACAACCCACATGATGTACACTAAAGTTTCCATCCCTGGGACAGCCCACATTTGTTCTGGGGATCTTGGCCCTCCTGGCTGTGCCACCCCACGTTGGGGGTCCCTCCTGCGGGCTCAGCCTGGCAGCTAACTCTCTAGGAAGCTCATCCTTCCTCCCTAGAGACGGGACACCAGGAGGGAAATCAGGGCTCGGGGATAACCCTGGGTTCCCCGAGGGGGCATGGCATGGCCCCCCAGAATTTCCCATAGAAGATACCAGCGAGCCAGGAAAGGGAGTGGTCTCCCAGGTGGGGATAGACAGGCAGAGAGGGAAGGCCAGGAGCTTGGTTCTGTGGCCCCTGGGCTCTGCTGGGTTTCCTTGTCACAGCACAGAGGCACTGCCCCGGTGGGGTCCCCAGCACAGAGCCCCTCTCAGGGGGTGACCCTGTCCCACCATCTCTGGGCAGGCAGCTGTCCTGGGGGGCTGGGGTGCCTCTGGTGGCAGCAGCACTATACAGCTCCCCCAGGCTCAGGGCCAGCAGCTGTGCTTCCTGGGGATACCTGCAGGGTGAGATCAGGAGTGCCAGGCTGTGCAGAGTGGGGTTGGGGGAGCCACTGGTCCTTGTTCCTGAGGGTCCGGAACCAGAATGGTCATGCAGGCCTTGATTCAGTGAGTCACCTGGGCCCTTGGCTGGGGACACTGAAGGGAGCCAGAAACATTGTCCCCAGGGGAGCCCCCAGACCCAGAGAGGGGCTCAGGATGAAAAGGGGACAAGCTGGGGCAGGGGCATGCCCCTCTCATGGTCAAGGAGGTTCCTCTGAGGAGGGGCTTTTGGGCTGAGACCTGACCTACAGGAAGGGTGTTGGGGCAGAGGGAAAAGTGTGTGCAGTGGCTCAGAGGCTGGGAGGAGCTCTGTGCGTTTAAGGGAGGGGAGAAGCAAGGGGGTCGTGGGACCCTCAAGGGGCCTCTGGGCAAGGTTGGGAACTAGATGGTCTGCTTGGTTTGGTCAGAAGCTTGTAGCGGGTTCTCGGGAGTGACAAGATGGAATTTGCTGCCTCGGAAGTGTGAGACACAACTAGTCATGGTGGTTCGCACCTGCAGTCCCAGGTATACAGGAGGCCAAGATGGGAGGGTCGCTGGAGCCCAAGAGTTGGAGATCAGCCTGGGCAACATAGCAAGACCCTGTCTCTACAAAAAAGAAAACACAGCCAAAAAAAAAAAAAATTAGCTGGGGTGGTCCAGGCATGGTTGCTCACGCCTGTAATCCCAGCACTTTGGGAGGCTGAGGCAGGTAGATCACAAGGTCAGGAGATCGAGATCCTCCTGGCTAACACGGTGAAACCCCATCTCTACTAAAAATACAAAAATAATTAGCCGGGCATGGCAGTGTGTGCCTGTAATCCCAGCTGCTTGGGAGGCTGAGGCAAGAGAATTGCTTGAACCCAGGAGGAGGAGGCTGCAGTGAACTGAGATTGTGCCGCTGCACTCCAGCCTGGATGACAGAGCGAGACTCATCTCAAAAAAAAAAAACATTAGCTGGGGTGATGGCACAGGGCTGTGGTCCCTGCTACTTGGGAGGCTGAGGTGGGAGGATCACTTGAGTCCAGGAGGTCAAGGCTGCAGTGAGCCGTAACTGCACTACTGCATTCCAGCCTGGGCAACAGAGCAAGACCTCTCTAAAACAAAAAAGAAATGTGAAGTGAGACACCTTGATAATAAAGTGGGACCAGGGGTGGGGTATGCCCGCAGTAGGTGGCACCTTCAGTGATGCTGAGTGTCAGTGTCAGCCTCGGTGTGGCATTTCTTCTGACTGGGCCCGGATCTCTGGCCTGTGTCTCCTGTCCTCCCCTCCACCCAAACCCCATCCTATTCCGTCCTCCCTCCAGGAGCACCCAGCCCCAACCCTGGCCCCCAGCGGGTCGCCAAAGGATAGCCCAGCCCACGAGGTGACTGGCAGTGGCAGGGCCTACATGCGCTTTGATGTGCCACGGCCGAGGGTCCAGCACAGCTGGCCCACCTTCAGAGGTGAGTGCCAAGGGGTCCCTCTACAGCCCTGGTGGTGGCACCCAGGCAGGGGGTGGGGGAGGCAGGCAGGAGTCCTCGTGGGCACTGCCTGTGACCTCCCGCCCCAGCCCTGCTGCTGCACCGCTACGTGGTGGCACGCGTGATCTGGGCTGACATGCTCTCCATCGCCGTGACCTACTTCATCACGCTATGCCTGTTCCCCGGCCTCGAGTCTGAGATCCGCCACTGCGTCCTGGGCGAGTGGCTGCCCATCCTCATCATGGCTGTGTTCAACCTGTCGGACTTCGTGGGCAAGGTGAGCCATCGCCCTGCCTGGTGTGGTGGGATGCCATCGGGTGGGGGTGACAGGGAGTCCTGGCCCATCCGGAGAGGGTTCTGAGTGAAGGATGCCTGGGCTCCCGGGTGGAAAGGGCAAGAGTCATTCATTGGCACCATCCTGCACAGTGTCCCATGGAGGGCTGTCCTGGCCTGATCCCACTGGAGTGTTCTGGAGTGTCAGCTGCATCCCAGAGGACGGGCATGGCGCTCACCTTCTCGCCCCACAGTCACAGGTCCCCCAGGGATGAGCACAGGACAGTGGCCCAGAGAGGACCCAGAGAGGGCAGGGACACTCAGAAATGGCTCAAAGAATGGCTGGATGTAGTAGCTCATGCCTGTCATCCCAGCACTTTTGGGGGCCAAAATGGGTAGATCACCTGAGGCCAGGAGTTTGAGACCACCCTGGCCAACACAGTGAAACCCCGTGTCTACTGAAAATACAAAAATTAGCTGGGTGTGGTAGTGCATGCCTGTAATCCCCAGCTACTCGGGAAGCTGAGGCGGGAGAATCGCTTGAACCCAGGAGGTGGAGGGTGCAGTGAGCTGAGATTGTGCCACTGCACTCCAGCCTGGGTGACAGTGTGAGACTGCCTCAAAAAAAAAAACAAAAAAAAACACTTAGCCAGGCGTGGTGGCACATGCCTGTATTCCTAGCTACTTGGGAGGCTGAGGTGGGAGGATTGCTTGAGTCCAGGAGTTTGAGGCTGCAGTGAACCACGATTGTGCCACTGTACTCCAGCTTGGGTGACAGAGCAATACCCTGACTTTAAGGGAAAAAAAATATAAGTGGAATTTGGGGGATTTTGTATTTATTTATTTAGAGATGGAGTCTCACTCTGTAATTTAGGGGATTATTTATTTATTTTGAGACGGTGTCTCAGTCTGTCCCCCAGGCTGGAGCAATGGTTTGATCTCAGCTCAATGTAACCTCCGTCTCCCGGTTTCAAACAATTCTCCTGCCTCAGCCTCCCAAGTAGCTGGGATTACAGGTGTCTTCCACCATGCCCAGCTGTTTTTAGTATTTTGGGGTTTCACCACGTTGGTCAGGCTGGTATCAAACTCCTGACCTCAGGTGATCCACCTGTCTTGGCCTCCCCAAGTGCTGGGATTACAGGTGTGAGCCACAGCGCCCAGCCAATTTGGGGGATTTTAGAGGGGCGATCCAGAGAAGGGCTGGGGTGCAGGCTGAGCTGGATGGGGCCAGGAGTGTTTGGGGCTGGGATGTGGCTGGAGGCTGTGGGGGTGTGAGGGGAGAGGGGGCTGCAGCCAGGGCAGGGCACCCATGTGCCTGGCTCTCCACAGATCCTGGCAGCCCTGCCAGTGGACTGGCGGGGCACCCACCTGCTGGCCTGCTCCTGTCTGCGGGTGGTCTTCATCCCCCTCTTCATCCTGTGCGTCTACCCCAGTGGCATGCCCGCCCTCCGCCACCCCGCCTGGCCCTGCATCTTCTCGCTGCTCATGGGCATCAGCAACGGCTACTTTGGCAGTGTGCCCATGATCCTGGCGGCCGGCAAAGTGAGCCCCAAGCAGCGGGAGCTGGCAGGTGAGGCCCGTGGGGCATTGGGGGGCTCCTCCCAGCAGCGTGATGCCCCCTCTTGAGGAAACCTAGGCCAGACCACGAGAAGGTACATTTGGGTTCCGGGGGTTCAAGTCAACGTCTGGGAGGCTGTAGGTGTGGGGACATTTCTCACTCACTTAATTCATTTACTCATTCATTCGTCCCACAACTACTTGGTGAGCCCCTCCTGTGGACCAAGTGCTTTTCAAGGCACTGGGGACGAAGTGGGGACAAACTGACGCTCCCTGTGCTGTGGGGCTGACTGTCCAGATGTGGACGCAGCCCAGGCCGGGTGCAGCAGCTCACACTTGCAATCCCAGCGCTTTGGAAGGCCAAGGCGGGTGATCACTTGAGTCCAGGAGTTCAAGACCAGCCTTGGCAACACAGTGAGACCCCTCCTCTATACAAATTTTTTTTTTTTTTTTTGAGATGGAGAGTCACTCTGTCGCCTAGACTGGAGTGCAGTGACATGATCTCGGCTCACTGCAACCTCCGCCTCCCAGGTTCAAGCAATTCTCCTGCCTCAGCCTCCCAAGTAGCTGGGACTATACCACACTCAGCTAATTTTTTTATTTTTAGTAGAGATGGGGGGGTTTTACCATGTGTTGCCCAGGCTAGTCTCGAACTCTTGACCTCGTGATCCACCCGCCTCGGCCTCCCAAGGTGCTGGGATTACAGGCATGAGCCACCTTGCCTGGCCGAGACTGGAGATTAAAATGGGGAGGGATGAGGCCGGGCACACTGGCTCAGGACTGTAATCCCAGCATTTTGAGAGGCTAAGGTAGGAGTATCCCTTGAGCCCTGGAGCCTGAGACCAGCCTGGGCAGTATAAGTTTCTACAAACAATTTTTCAAAATTATCCGGGCGTGGTGGTGTGTGCCTGTGGTCCCAGCTACTCAGGAGTCTGAGGTGGGGGGATCGCTTAAGCCAAGGCAGTCAAGGCTGCAGGAAGCTACGACTGTGCCACTGCACTCCAGTCTGGGGACCCAGAGAAGCAGGCGAGGCCTGGGGCGCAGAGAAGGCTCAGGGAGAAGGAACGAGGAAGAACAGGATCCGGGGAAGGTGCTCCCAGGAGGAGCAAGGGGGCAGCGTGGTTCCTGCGAGTGTCATGGGCTCCCAGGAGCTGGCAGCTGTCATCACTCCTCACACCTGAGCGGCCATGGCCACCCCTGCCCCTGCCCCCCTCAGGCCAGTGTTGTCCACAGGGAACACCATGACTGTGTCCTACATGTCGGGGCTGACGCTGGGCTCCGCCGTGGCCTACTGCACCTACAGCCTCACCCGCGATGCCCACGGCAGCTGCCTCCACACCTCCACTGCCAACGGCTCCGTCCTCGCAGTCCTCTGAGCCAGCCCCGCCCACTGCCAAGGACACTGAGGGCCTGACCAGGGGCCCTAAGGCAAGAGGCCCCTCCCCCGTCCCCACCTCAGTGCCTGCGGGGCCCCCGAGCCTCCCCCGTGCCAGCAGCGCCACCCCCTCTGGGTCCAGCCATCCCCCACCCTGAAGTTCTGCAGCGTCCTTCAAGGACCGGAACATGTTTCTGCGACCCGGGGCTCTGCCCAGCACTGTGTTCTGTGTCTGGTCTTACACTCGCCTCTACCTTCCATCTGTGTCCAGCGGCCCCAGCGCTAGCCCAGCCAGCGCTCTGTGGGGTCACAGGCACCACTGTCCCACCCAGGACAGCCACCCATGCACGCACCCAGTGACCGCACTGATGAGGGCACCGCCTGACCCAGTCTCCACCAGGGACCCTTCCTCATGAACCCTGGGGCCCTGAGAGGAGTGGGGCAGCCCCCTGCCTTGGCACCCTCAGGCTTCCCCCTTCCTTCCTTGCTCTTAGAGACTGCTTCTCTCAAACAAAACATGTTAGCCATGAAGAAGTCAGAGCTCCAAATGGACCCACCTGTGGTCTGCATCAGCCTCTCGGAAACCACAGTGGTGCTGCCAGCCAAGCATGCCAGGACCTTCCCACACGATGCCACAGGCCAGGGGGCTATGCCTGACTAGGGAACCCCCCTATTGCCTCTCTGGCCCGTGATAGGAGGGGATTGCTAAGTTTGGGGTCTGCGAAGCAGGGTCCCCACACCCTGGCTGGAGTCAGCTTGATCTAGGCATTAACCCTTATCTGGCAAGGGACCCGACAGACCCAAGGGTGCTTAGCAACTAGGGAGGGGCTGGGGAGTCACTCCAGCCTGGGTCCCCTGGAACACCAGGCCTGTGTCGGATTCCAAGGGTATCCTTCCAGAGACAGCGTTTCCAGGGGGAGGACGACCCACGCTTCCAGACCCCCGGCTGTGCCTGCCCCATTTCGCCCCCTGCTGTGTCCCGTCACCCGTCTGTCCACTAACTGTACCGCACTGGCCATTAAAAGATGAAGGCAGACTGCTGCACCAAAGCCTTGAAGCAGAGTTTGTGCATGGCTGGGGGCTGGGATGGCCACTGTGGGATGCCAGTGGGAATCAACCTGCCCTGCATAAGCCGGGCCTCTGTCTTCCTGCATAAGCCGGGTGAGGTAGGGGGGTGGGTCAGGGAGCAGGAGGGTGTCCCCACACTTGGTAGGCTTGGTTTCTGGGCAGGGCTGGGTGGTGGGGTGGAAGCTAGGAGCACTTGGGGTTTGTAGCTCACCTTGATGACCCCCCAGTCTTCGTGAGGATCAGGGAGGATGGCCACATGCAGCCCATTTGAAGAGGGAAACAGAGCAAGTGAGACTTGGCCCCAGCCTCTTGAGGACTGCACTGTGTCCTAGGAGTCGGAGGCTCCTGGCCTCGAGCCTCAGTCTTCGCTGACCTGTGCAGTTTGGACCAATTCCTGCACTGTTCTGTGCTTTTTTTTTTTTTTGAGATGGAGTTTCACTCTGTCACTTAGTCTGGAGTGCAGTGGTGTGATCTTGGCTCACTGCAACCTCTGCTTTCTGGGTTCAAGTGATTCTCTTCCCTCAGCCTCCCGAGTACCTGGGACTACTCGCACCTGACACCATGCCTGGCTAAATTTTTTGTATTTTTTTTTAGTAGAGATGGGGTTTCACCATGTTGGCCAGGCTGGTCTCAAACTCCTGACATCAGGTGATCCACCCACCTCAGCCTCCCAAAGTGGTGGGATTACAGGTGTGAGCCACCGTGCCCGTCTGTGCCTTTTTTTTTCTGAGATGGAGTCTTGCTGTCACCCAAGCTGGAGTGCAGTGGGCGATCTCGGCTCACTGCAACTTCCTGCTTCCTGGGTTCAAGAGATTCTCCTGCCTCAGTCTCCCAAGTAGCTGGAATTACAGGTGCATACCCCTATGCCAAGCTAATTTTTGTATTTTTAGTAGAGACAAGGTTTTGCATGTTGGCCAGGCTGGTCTTGAATTCCTGACCTCAAGTGATCCACCTGCCTCAGCCTCCCAAAGTGCTGGGATTACAGGCTCTGAGTCAGGCTCTTGCTTTGTTGCCCAGGCTGGGGTACAGTGGTGCCATCACGGCTGGTCTCAAACTCTGGGTCTCAAGTAAGTGTTCCTCCTGTCTTGGCCTCCCAAAGTGTTGGGATTACAGGTGTGAGCCACCATACCTGGCCTGTTCTGTCCTTAGTTTCCCCAAGGAGTGGGGCTGGTCCACATTTTGATGTGAGTCCCTTAAAGGAAAGCACGAGGGCCACCACATGCTCCAGGTCTGCAGCCGTCAGGACCCACAGGGCAGGCATCCTCTCTGGGGCCCAGGTGTGTGGCCACATGGGCCAAGTCTGTGCCAGGTGACACCAGAGTGTTTCCCAGAGCCCACGCCGGGCCCTTCCCTTGCCTGAGGCCAGCTCCCTGGGTTACCCTCTTCACAAAGCCCCAAATGTTCTCTGCAGGCCACCCACACTGACCAGGCCATAGTCACTGGGCAGCCAGACCCCCACCTACAGCTTTCCCAGGCCCAGCACAGAGATGCTGTCCACCCCCATCTAGGTGGGCTTCAGGCCACTCTTACTTACCATTAGTGTTATTTTCTCCCATTGTGGTAGGCATGGCTGGGAGCATGCAGCTTTGCTTTTTTTTCCTTTTTGAGATGAAGTGTCGCTCTGTCGCCCAGGCTGGAGTGCAGTGGCGCGATCTCAGCTCACGGCAACCTGTCTCTTGGCTTCAAGTGAGTCTTGCCTCAGCCTCCTGAGTAGCTGGGACTACAGGCATCCACCAAGCCTGGCTAATTTTTGCATTTTTAGTAGAGACGGGTTTCACCATGTTGGTCAGGCTGGTTTCAAACTCCTGACCTTGTGATCCACCCGTCTTGGCCTCCCAAAGTGCTGGGATTACAGGCGTGAGCCACCTCGCCCAGCCGATTAGCTCAGATTTAGATGGCTGCATGCAGTCACTCTCCCTGCCTGGGTGGCACCCAACCTCCAGCTGAATCCTGCTTCTTGGTGCCCTGATACAGCAGAATCCCCCCCAGATACCACCCCTGCTCCAGCCCCTGAAATAAACCACTCCAAACAATTTTATTTTTCCAATTAAATCTTTTTCTTTGCTTTTCTTTTTTTATGAAAAAAGATCACACAGAATTTGCCAACAAACAAACAAAATTCCAAAAGAAACTTAAAAAAAAAAACAATAATTCCCCCAAAAAACAAACCCAAAGTCTGGCTTCCTTCCCTCAAGATTGTCTGGTCGAGGCCTTGGTTTCCCTGGCAGGCTTGGGGCCTGGTTAAGTGCTGTCTGGGGCCCAAGCAGGGACCACGGGCTCGGGCCGGCTCCTGCCTCTTTCCCTCTTCTGTCCCTAACTCTTCTCTAACCTGGGGGGCGAGTACAGTACACTTGGCGGGGCTGGGGATCGGGCGGGGAGTGTGCTAGGGACTGGGAGGCCAGTGAGGCCAGTGCTAGACACTACAATCTAACAGGAAATAAAAATAATATTCTGCACGTCAGAATGTGTTCGCTTTTTTTTTTTTTTTTATAATTTCATAGCTATTTTTTCACAGTTTTAAAAAGTTTATATTTATATATATTTATATATATTTATCTTTATATATATAATTAAAAAGTTGACTCCATTTAAAGGCTTATGATACAGGGGCGGGGGCGAGTCTCTCTTGGTACAATAAAACTGTACAGGTTAGGAAGTGCCACCTCCCTCCTGGGTGGGGAGGGGCTGGACACATGGCCGGGCAAGGGTTTCAGCACCATTGGGGTTTTCTGTAGTGTGAGGGTTTGGGCCAGGGTGGGCCTTTGCTGGGCCCCCTCCACCTGGCGCCTTTGATGCTCCCGGGGTGCACCCCGACCCAGCTGTGTTCCCCAAGTCCAGGCCATCCTGAGAAGGTAGGAGCTGGACACCTGGCATGGTCAGGGAAGCTGACTGGCATTGGACCGCCCCATCCCATGCAACATTGGGAGGCTATGGGGTGGGCTCCGTGCTAGGGGTGCCCAGGAAGCCCAGAGCAAGCGTCAGTTTGGTTCCTTTAAAGTCCCCTCCCGACAAAATCCCTAGTCTACATGGGCCTGGGGGCCCCTGGGGCCCCACGCAGCAGCAGCCTGGAGGGCCGGCCTGGCCAAGTGCTTGCAACGTGCTGGGCAGGAAGGGGCCGGTCCCGGCCGAGGCTGCCCAGAGGGGGACGGCAGAGCTATACCCTGACAGCTGAGAGGGGCTCCTATCCTTGGGGCGCTGAGGGGTGGGAAGATGGTGTGGGAGGCGTGTGGCATGCACACGGGCACACACATGCACACACACGCTCGCCCTGGCGTCCACGTGCACACCTGGCCCCATGCACACGCCCGCAGGTACGCTCACATGCACACAACGCACGTGGTCCCCGCGCCGTGGCAGTGATGGAGGGGTCCCTGGCCGCCCGCAGGGCCTGGCAGGCTCAGCAGAGCACAGGCACGCCGTCCGTGGAGAAGATCATGCCCGTGGTGGGCTCATAGGTGCCCGCAAGGTAGTACAGGCCCTCACTGTCCTGGTACTTCTTGGTCTTCAGCATCTGCTCGTACTGCTCCAGGCCCACCACCAGGCACTTGTGCGACACTGTCTGCACGTCGTTCTCATCCACGTGCGAGGACTGGTACAGCGCGCGCTGCAGGCACACAGGGACATCAGGACGGCAGGTGGGGGGCACAGAGGCCGAGGGAGCCCCGGGGAGCCACAGGGGCCGGGACAGACAGAGAGAGGCCGAGGGAGCCTCAGGGGCCAAGGCAGAGACAGAGAAAGACAGAGGGTGAGGGAGACGCAGGAACTGAGACAGAGACCAAGGGAGAGACAGACCAACAAAAGAGAGACAGGGACTGAGAGATGGAAAGCAGATGAGAGACAGAAGGACAGACCAAGAGATCCAAAGACCCAGAGAGACAGAGACCGAGAGACAGAGACTAAGAGAGACCCAGAGACTAAGAGAGATGGAGAATGAGAGAGACAGACTGAGGGAGAGACCGGGAGAGACCCAGAGACTGAGAGAGACCCAGAGACTGAGAGACCCAGAGACTGAGAGACTCAGAGACCAAGAGAGATCCAGAGACTGAGAGAGATGGAGAATGAGAGAGACAGATCAAGAGAGACAGAGACCAAAAGAGACCCAGAGACAGAGATGGAGAATGAGAGACAGATCGAGACAGAGACCGAGAGAGACCCAGAGACTGAGAGACCCAGAGCCCGAGAGACAGAGACCGAGAGACCCAGAGACTGAGACCCAGAGAGACATAGAGACTGAGAAACCCAGAGACCAAGACAGATAGAGCCCAAAGAGACATAGAGACCAAGAGAGACATCCAAAGACTGAGAAAGACTGAAACCCAGAGCCCGAGACACACAGAGACTGAAAGAGAGGTTGGGAGAGACCTGGAAACCAGGAGAGACCCAGAGAGTCAGAGGACAAGACTGGCTGGAGACTCAGAGAAGGACACTGGGAGAGTAGGAGAGCCCCAGAGATGGAGACAGACACAGAGACCGGGAGAGACAGAGAACAGGAGCCAGGCACTCAGAGTGGCAGGGACAGGTAAGAGGCCGAGGCAGACTATGGGGGACAGAGGCTCGGAGGCTGAGTCCGGCCCTGCCTGAGCTGCTGGGAAGGAGCCAGCCACCGCCACCCCGCCCCCCCCCACCACCACCCCCCCCCACCACTGCCTACCTCCATGAAGTCCTTTCTCTGGCTGGAGACCCGCAGGGCTGCTGGGAGGCTGCGGCTGGACTTCTGGTCCCAGTGCTGTGTGGTGGATAGAGCGGGGGCTGCGGGTGAGCCTGGGGGCCACCGCACCTGACCCAGGCCCCAGTACAGGGCTGACCCACTGGGCGGGGCCACTGATCCTCCAGCAGCCGGAATGCCTGGCCTGGAGGGGTCAGGGGGCCTCAGGTCTGCCCTGCGCCGCCCAGGATGGGGGGCAGCATGAGGCCGCAGGCTCACCTGGCCCTGGTGGAACTGCTTGCCGGGGCTGGTCTCCTCGGGGTGGTAGAACCACTTGACGCGGACCACCATGTTGTTGCCCCACGACTCCCACATGCTCTGGATGCGGCCGATGTAGGGCAGGTTGGGGCGGCCAGCGGAGAGGAACACGGCACAGTCCCCGATCCGGATCATCTCCTTGCCGCGCACAATGGCCTTGTAGAAGAGTTTGCGGGCCTTGCCCTTCATGCCACGCCGCTGCAACGACACAAGCGTCAGGGCACAGGGGGCCCTGGCCCAGCCCCGAGGAGCCTGCCACCTCCTAGGCTCTGCTGCTCGGGACTCCGGGTCCTCAGCCTCTCAGCCAGCCACTACCCAACTCTGGGGAGAGGAGAAGAGCCCCTTGTCTCGTTCTAACTGGGGAAGTCCCTCTTCCACCTCTTTGACATGCTGGGTCTCCAAGAGGGCCTTCACTGAATCTAAGCATTCTGCAGCTAAGAGACTTTATTTTTGAGACAGGGTCTCACTCTGTGGCCCAGGCTGAAGTGCAGTGGCGCAATCATGACTCACTGCAGCCACGAACTCGTAGGCTCAAGAAATCCTCCCACCTCAGTCTCTAAGTAGCTGAGACTAGAGGTACACACCATGCCTGGTTAACTTATTTTATTTTAATTAATTAATTTAATTTATTAATTATTTCTTTTGAGATGGAGTTTCGCTCTTGTTGCCCAGGCTGGAGTACAATGGCACAATCTTGGCTCAGCACAACCTCCGCCTCCCGGGTTCAAGTGATTATCCTACCTCAGCCTCCCAAGTAGCTGGGTTTACAGGTGCCCGCCACCATGCCCAGCTAATTTTTGCATTTTTAGTAAAGACAGGGTTTCTCCATGTTGGTCAGGCTGGTCTCAAACTCCCAACCTCAGGTAATCCACCCACCTCAGCCTCCCAAAGTGCTGGGATTACAGGCATGAACCACCACGCCCAACTAAAATTATTATTTTTTTTAAAGACAAGGTCTCACTCTATCGTGCAGGTTGGAGTATAGTGGCACAATCATAGCTCACTGCAGTCTTGAACTCCCAAGCTTAAGCAATTCTCTCGCCTCAGCCTCCCAAAGTGCTGGGATCACAGACTTAAGCCACTGCAGCTGGCCAAGAGATACTTTCAACACGGTTCTACAGCAGCTTTGGAAATGATGCCTGAGAGAGACCACGGACCCCTACCAGAACATGCAGGTGCTCCTCCCCCACACCACTGCACACTGGGGGCTCACTGCCAGCCTGTGTGAACCACCCTCTTCTCTCACTGGGTCCTGCCATGTGGATGTGCCTGTGTGCACACACATGTTCATGTCTGTGTATTTGTGCACACAAGTACGTGGGTACATGCACGTGTTCATGTGCACGCATGCATGTGCCTACATTTCTATACATGTGCAAGTGTGTGTGCCTTTGCGTGAGTGTAGTGTATTTGTGCACATGTGTGCCAGCAACAAAAGACAAGGCCCCCAGCCCCTCAGCCCCACCCAGGCGCAAGCTTGGTTACCTGGGTGGGCTTCCCGAACCATTTCCAGAGCTGCCGGGCAGGCAGGAAGGCGGCAATCTTGGGCCGGTTCTCCACGGATGGCAGGCGCTGCCGCTTGGCCAGCTCCTTGGTGGTGGGGAGGTGGACGCCCTCTCTCTTCTTGGGTCGGCTCTTGGACCCGGCCTGAGCCTTGGGCTGCAGAGGCTGTGTGGGTTGCGGAGGGGGCGCCTGGGGCTGGGGCGCGGGCGTCTTCTTGCCTGGGGAGTGGGCTGAGGGCCGCGCCTTGCCAGCCTGCTTTGGGGCCTTGGTGGGGAGTGCTGGCTGTGCAGAGGGGCCAGCCGTGGGGGTGGGAGCTGCCTCATCATCCGAGCTGCAGGAAGAGTCCTCATCTGTGGTGGAGGAAGAGGAAGAGGAGGAGGAGGAGGAGGAGGAGGAGGAGGATGAGGAAGAGGAGGAGGAGGATGAGGAAGAGGAGGAAGATGAAGATGAGGACGAAGAGGAGGAAGAGGAAGAGGAGGAGGAAGATGAGGATGAGGAAGAGGAGGAAGAGGAGGAGGAAGAGGAGGAGGAGGAGGAGGAGGAGGCCGGTGAGGCCGCCCTGGAGCTGGCAGCGCTGCAGTTGCGGCCCCCGGCACCACAGCCACCGTCCCCGTTCTTGTCGCCTTCCTCCTCCCCTTCTGTCTCGGACCCGCTACTGCTGCTGCCACTACTGCTGCTGCTGCTCTCCGATTCTTCAGCCCCGTCCTGCTCAGCCTGGGCCTTGTCCGGGCTCTTGGGGTTCCCAGAGTCCTCGAACGTGAGCCCCGGCCCGGGGTCCTGGGCGAGGTCCCCATCCACGGCCTTGGGCCAGGGCGCCTTGGGCTCGCTGCTGCCAGCTGTTGGGGGGTAGCTGCCCAGGCTCAGGAGGCTCTTGGGCTCTTGCCAGCCCCCAGCCCCAGGGTCCTCCCGGAGCAACAGGGCTTCTTTAGCCTTCTTGCTTTTGGGTGATGTGACACCCTCGTGGTCCAGTTTGACGAGCAGCTCGGCCTCCTCCCCTGGCCTCCGAGGGCCCTTGGCACCTGACTCCTCAGCTGCCCGTGGCTTCTTGGGCTTGGGGCGTGTGGCGGGCATGGTGATGAGAGGTGCTGGGGCCAGGGCTGTGGCGGGGGCTGGCAGTTCCCCAAAGGGCTCGGGTGCTGGGCAGCTGGTGAAGGCGGGTGGCACGGGGCTGGACTGCGGGGGTGCCGGGCGCGCCTTGGGGGCCTTAGCTCGTTTGTCCACAGGCTCTGGGGGGCTCTTCTTGGACCCTGGGGTGCTGCTCGGCTCCAGGGCCAAAGGGGTACTGGGGACCTCGTCTGCTGGGCTCCCCTCCTCCAGGGTAGCAGCTCTGTCTGCAAAAACAAAAGAAAACAGATGAGAGGCTGGGATGGAGGCTTCCCCGCAGGAGATGAGCTGTGGCTTTCATCAGAAAAGGCCTGCTTTCATGGGTTGCTTTTTTTTTCTTCAGATGGGGTCTCAGTCACCCAGGCTGGAGTACAGTGGCATGATCATGGCTCATTGTAGCCTTAACCTCCCTGGGCTTATGTGATCCTCCTGCCTCAGTTTCCCAAGTAACCTAAAGTCACAAGCATGTGCCACTAGGCCTGGCTAATTTTTGTATTATCTTTTTTTTTTTTTTTTTGTAGAGACATAGTTTTGCTATGTTGCCCAGGCTGGTCTTGAACTCCTAGGCTCAAGTGATCCCAGTGCCTGGGCCTCCTAGAGTGCTGAGATTATAGGTGTGGGCAGAAAGGCCTGGTTGAAATCGCACCCAGCAGAAAGGCCTGGTTTCAACCCTGGGCTGCTTCTTGAGCGGAACCTGGCTGCAGCCCTCTTGGACCTCCTTGGGCGGCTCCCCCATATCAACCTTAAGTTATACTGGCCCCAGAGAGGGTCCTCTAGTAGCCTCTGCTTTCAGCCTGCATGAAGCATTTTCTCTGGATTCTGGAAAGAAACACAGGCCGCTGCAGCTCAGCTCTGCCTCTGACAAATCAACCTGCTTCCCTCAGCCTCCGTTTCCTCATCTGCCACCCGGTCAGAACAGCCCTGCAGTACAGAGTTTTTTATTTTTCTGGAGACAGAGTTTCTCTCTTGTTGCCCAGGCTGGAGCATAATGGCACGATGTTGGCCAACTGCAACCTCTGCCTCCTGAGTTTAAGCAATTCTCCTGCCTCCGCCTCCCATGTAGCTGGGACTACAGGCACCCGTCACCACACCTGGCTAATTTTTGTATTTTTAGTAGAGACGGGGTTTCACCACGTTGATCAGACTGGTCTTGAACTTCTGACCTCAGGTGATCGGCCTGCCTTGGCCTTCCAAAGCGCTGGGATTACAGGCGTAAGCCACCATGCCCGGCCCAGAGTTCTTACAGAGACAGCAGGCAGGCACTTGGGCAGGTCCCCAAGCCCCGAGTTTGGATGCCCAAAGGAGCCCCACCCCCACCCCTGCCCTGGGGCCCAGGCCAACGTACCGCCCTTGGCCTTGGCGCTGGGTTTCCGCCCGCGCCCACGGGCCTTGGCTCCTGGCTCCTCTGACCCTGCTGTACCCCCGTCTTTGCCCTCCCCGGTGTCTTTGCTGGTCTTCCGGCTGCGGCGCTTGGCACTCGGCACTAGGAGTGCTGGGGACGGCTCAGCACCTGCAGGACAGAGGCCAGAGTAGCACATTAGGCCTGGCTTCCCCAACTTGGAGCATCCAAGACCCTGGTCTGTCCCGAGGATCAGGGATGGGTTGGAAGCAACCAACACCAGGTGGTTCACCCCGGGCAGGCTCCCACCACAGGCTATGCGGTCCAGGAGGGGAAGCCCTATCTGCAGCAAACAACCAGAGGCTCCCAAATGAATGAAGTAAAATAAAACACTCTGTGGAACTGGGACAGGCGGATAAAGATGCTGACTTTTTTTTTTGAGATGGAGTTTTGCTCTTGTTGCCCAGGCTGGAGAGCAATGGTGCAATCTCAGCTCACTGCAACCTCCGCCTCCTGGGTTCAAGCGATTCTCCTGCCTCAGCCTCCCGAGTAGCTGGGGTTACAGTCGTGCACCACCACACCCGGCTAATTTTGTATATTTAGTAGAGTTTCCCCATGTTGGTCAGGCTGGTCTTGAACTCCTGACCTCATGTGATCCACCCACCTTGGCCTCCCAAAGTGCTGGGATTACAGGTGTGAGCCACCATGCCTGGTCTGTTTGTTTTCTAGAGCTGGAGTGTCATTATGTCACCCAAGCCGGAGCACAGTGGTATGATCACGGCTCACTGCAGCCTTCAACTCCTGGGTTCAAGTGATCCCCCGCCTCAGCCTCCCAAGCGGCTGGGACTACAGTCACGCACCACCATGCCCAGCTAATTTTTCTATTTTCCATAGAGACAGGGGTTCACCATGTTGGCCAGGCTGGTCTTGAACTCCTGGCTTCAGGTGATCCACCCGCCTCAGCCTCCCAAAGTGCCGGGATTACAGGCGTGAGCCACCATGCCCGGCCAACAACACTTTTTGATCAGCTTCCCATGGCCTGGGCCAATGGGCCTGTGCTGTCCTCATGCACCCAGGACCCAGGACCTGGGAGCCCCCACCCATGGTTTCTTCCATTTCCATCCCCGTGCCTCCAAATGACTTCAGACAGAGCCCAGAGCCGGGCTGGGGGGCAAGCGCCAAGGTGGGCGGCTCCTTGCAGGAGCCTGGGTATCACAAGCTTATTACTTACACTGGATCTTGTAGTCGGGGGGCAGGAGGCGAATGTGTGAAAGGGGGATCCTGCCCGTGTCTCCGTCGTCAAACTCCACGGTGATCAAGTCCCCATCATCCTCCAGGTCCAGTAACCCTATGGGAAGAGGGGAGGCTCGGGGAGGCCCTTGGACCTCCAGCTCCCTAAGTGACACACAAGGGTGGGGAAGGCAGAAACCAGTCCCTGCGCAGCCCTGGTCTCTATGGCACAGCAGCGGGGACATGGGCAGAGGGTATACAGTGGTGCAGAGTGTGGTTGTGATAGCCAGGCTGTCTGGCGGGAGAACTGGGTCTTCCATTTCTAGCTGACTTACTGAGCACATGAACCTGCACCCGCTCACACCCAAAGACCTCCCCACAACCACAGCACAGGAGGGATACGGGCGTCAACCCTGAAAGACACCAAGAACGGGAAAGGGGAGGGCAGCAGCGGGAGACGGCGGCGTTTTGGGAGAGACGCCGGGATAAATGTGCAGGAGCGGGTTTTTATCGCCTAGGAGAAGGTGGCATCAATGAGGAGGAGGTAGTTTTCCCAAGAGAATCCTAACAAGGCTTGGGCCCGAGAGGCCCCAAGCATCTCCGGAGGCAGGACTGAGGGAGACCTCAACACTGAATGGGCTGAGGGTGGCCTGGCTGGCAGGAGCTGAGAGGTTCATCCCAGAGAGAGGCTCCTGACTGAAGGATGCTGAGTGCAGGGCAGGAAGCCGGACATGCCCCCTGCAAGGGTGACAGCCCAGCCTCCTTCCCAAATGCCAGAATGCTGAGACTATATCCCCAAGGATGTGAGTCTTGGGGAATCTGAGCAGAATCTGATCCCCTAACAAAACATTCCTGCCCACCCACTGTGAGGATTGGGAGTGCGGAGCTTGCACTGGCTTGCTGATGTCTCCTTCATTCAGGGTCCCCAGACATCTGAGGGGTTCTAATGAGAGGAAGAGCACAGCACCCGAAAACAGAAGGAGGGGGCACTGGGAAGACAGAGGGAGCTGCAGAAAGCTAAAATAAGGCCAGGTACAGGGGCTCACGTCTGTGATCTCAACACTTTGGGAGGCCAAAGCGGGCAGATCACCTGAGGTCGGGAGTTTGAGGCCAGGTAGGCCAACATGGTGAAATCCCATCTCTACTAAAAACACAAAAAATTAACTGGGCATGGTGGTATGTGAATGTAATCCCAGCTACTCGGGAGGCTGAGGTAGGAGAATAGCTTGAACCGGGGGGTTGGCGATTGCTGAGCTGAGATCACTCCACCGCACTCCAACCTGGGTCACAGAGCCAGACTCTATCTCAAAAAAAAAAAAAAAAATACAGAAAGCTAAAATGAAAAACAATCCGTATCTGCCTAAAAAATAAAAAATTTGACTCTGTCACCCAGGCTGGAGTGCAGTGGCACGATCACAGCTCACTGAAGCCTTGACCACCTGGGCTGAGGTGATCTCCCACCTCGGCCTCCCAAGTAACTAGGACAACAGGGGCACACCACCAAGCCCGGCTAATTTTTGTATCTTTTTGTACAGTCAGGGTCTTGCTATGTTGCCCAGGCTGGTTTCAAACTCCTGGGCTTAAGCGATCTACCTGCCTCAGGCTCCCAAATTGCTGGGATTACAGCTGTGACCAACTGGTGGAGAATGTTTTAAGTGATAGCAGAAAATTTTAAAATTCAAGAAAACAGAAGGAGTTAGAAGATAAAAGTGGAGGAAATCTCTAAGTTGAACAAAATAAAAAATAAACAATAACAGAAAAAACACACACACACACCAGGGGCCACGGGACTAGTGCAAATTCCAGGGAAAACATGAAATTCACAAGAGAAGTTACCCAAGTTGTGCTACAAGTAAGAGCTTCTGGGACTCAAGGAAATTTGCTTCAAAATCAACCCCCGCCCTGCAGATATGCAGATACCCAGCATGATGAGAACACACACACACACACACACACACACACACACACACACACACACACACACACGGAAGTCCAGATCTAGAGATAATGAGAAGATCCTAAAAGTTTCCAGAGAGAAAAAAACAGGTCTCCAACAATGATTTGGGAATCAAAATGTTGAATGTCTTCAACAACATGGGAAGCGAGATAAAAATGGAAAAATGGCTTTGAAATGGTGAGAGGGAACTATTTCCAGTCCAGAATTTATACCCAGCTCAACTGTCTCTAAAGAATAAGGGTACCCAGCTCAACTATCTCTAAATAATAAGGGTAGAATGAAGAGATTACAAACACATAAGGATGTGAGAAATTTACCTCCCATGGACTCTTCCTCAGAAAGCTACTGAAAGATCTGCTGCTTAAAACAAGGAACCGAACCAAAAAAGAGAAAAACATGCAATGCAACAAAAACTATTCTCAGGAAGAGGGACAAGGAAGGCCCAAGAATCCAGAATGATACCCATAAGGCAGGCCTAGAATCAGTACAGGGGTACAGAGTGTGTCAGGAAATCTGAATCCAATGCCAACTTCTACCTTATTAACAGCACTTTCAGAGTTTGGATGATAAATGAGTGACTAATAGATGGAAAAAAATAAACCTTCCCAGCCTAAGATCCTCTACTCAGGCTGGACCAGGCATCTGTTGTTTTGCTGACTTGGCATATGTTTCCATCTTCTGGGTATGAATGGATGGTACGCCAAGGGGTGGACTGTATTTGGCATGTGAGTGGGCTTTTCTTGTGGGGACAGGTGGTGTCTAATCAACGTCTGTACCCCCTCTCTAGGATACATTGCTTTTGTAAGAGCTAAGGGTTGGACCATTTGAGCATCTGTCTTTCTTGCCTGTCTGATATCCACAACTATATTTCCTAGGGTACCTGTTGTTTTCCTCTGTCCAATCTCCAGTCTCCTTTTTTTTGAGACAGTCTTGCTCTGTCACCCAGGCTGGAGTGCAGTGGTGCAATCTCAGCTCACTGCAACCTCCACCTCCTGGGCTCAAGCAATTCTCCTGCCTCAGTCTCCCAACTAGCTGAGATTACAGGTGCCTACCACCACGCCTGGCTAATTTTTGTATTTTTAGTAGAGAAGGGTTTCACCACGTTAGCCAGGCTGGTCTTAAACTCCTGACCTGATTGAGAACATCCTGGCCAATGTGGTGAAACCCTGTCTCTACTAAAAATACAAAAAAATTAGCTGGGCCTGGTAGCACACACCTGTAGTTCTAGCTACTCAGGAGGCTGAGGCAAAGAATTGCTTTAACCCAGGAGGCGGAGGTTGCAGTGAGCCAAGATCCCACCATTGCACCACAGCCTGGGCAACAGTGTGAGACTTCATCTAAAAAACAAAAAACAAAAAACAAAAAAAACAAAAAAACTCCTGACCTCAAGGGATCCACCCACCTTGGTCTCTCAAAGTGTTGGGATTACAAGCGGAAGCCACCACGCCCAGCCTCATTCTCTCTCATTCTAATATCATCTCCACTTTGCTGGGGAAGCCACCCTCCCATCTTTCTCAGCCCATGAATAAAAGGGAGGCAACCTCACTCCTGAGCCCCAGGGATGAGAATATGACCCAGGCCTGGCTGATCAGACTCACAGCGGTAGGATCAATGAAAACCATGTGGCCCCAAGTCAGTTCACACTAGAACTTGTGTGGGAAAACTAGGACTGAGAAATTCTCCAATGATAAAATTTGTTAAGATGGTAAAATACAATCTCCAAGGAACTAGTGGGAAGCCAGCACAGATGACAGCACTGATGAGAGATACTCAGAGCTGGAGTCCTGATAACATTGTCTAAATGGCGCCTGGATCCAACCATGTCTGAAGGCTACACAGTTTTCAGTTATGTGATCCCACAGGTCTTTATTCTTAAGCCAGAGAGGGGTTTTATTAGCCAAATGAGTCCATGTTGAGATGTCAGGTGGCAGGGGAGAGCTGGGGAGGGCTTTAGGGGAGGAGGCACCTCACCTCGGACCACAGTGCCTGGATAGAGGCACCGGTACTGCTGACTCCAGTAGGCTGCGATCCTGGTCCCTTGTGGCAAGAAGCGAGTGGAGGCCGGCCTCACATCGATGATCTGGGAGGGCATGGGGTGAATGCCAGGTGTGGGCACAGTTGTGGCCATGGCCTTGGATACCCCAGCCTACCCCGAGCCTCCCGAGGCTCCACCCCTCCCCCTCTCACCGCCTCCTGCAGCAGCTGCTCCAGACAGTAGATGTGGGGCCGGTTCCCACGCTCACCCTCCACCACCACGCGGTATCTGTGGGAGTAAATGAGGTGTGACGTGGCAGAGGCTGAGAGCTCTCCAGAGGGCCCCGACCCCACCAGCACCAGCTCTGCCTCCTAGACCACTGGGAGGTAGCACCAGGACTTAGAGCTTTGCTGACTTGCTAGAAAGTGGGGAGAATTCTCCCTTTTTCTGAGCTCCTCTTCCTCATCTATAGGACTAGGGGTTGCAGAGCACACTGGGCCGGTGCAGTCCAGATCCCAGAGGCCAGCATGCTCCCTCGCTCACCCCTTCCCGCTGCGGCTCCTGCCATGGAGCAGCTGTGCCCAGCCCCTAGCAGGGCTCACCCAGTGCCCCCTCAAAGTGCCAGGGCCTCCCTGTCAGCTCTGAGCCCATGCACGCCCCTGCCCCATGCCATCAGGGAAAGCCACAGCCCAGGCAGGCAGGCAGGCAGGCACAGAGGCGGCCGGGACGTGGGGCAGGTGTGGGACAAGGAGCAGGTGTGGAATGTGGGGCTCTGCGCCGGGCTTCCCGCCCCACTCACATGTCCGGTGAGTGCACAGTCTGCACGTGTCCAGCGTACAGCAGCTTGTCATCCATGGGGATGAGCACACGCAGGCCGTCCTTCAGCTCATCCTTGTCAATGATGCAGGAGCGAGGGGCTGCAGGGGTCAGACCATGAGGCAAGGCTAGAGCCAGGGGCGGCTGCGACACCTCTCCCTCCTCCTGTCACTCCCATGCCATCCCCTTGGAATGGAAGCCCTGAGGCTTGGTGGGCCTGTGGGGCTGAGATGTGTGCACTTCTTCATCTGCCTATGTGTGTACCCGCACAGTCCCGTGTGTACCAGTACCAGTATGCATGCACAGGGTGCGATGGGCAGCCCCTCTCCTCCCAGCCCCCTGCCCCACCTGGCCACACATGTCTGGTAAGATCCCAGGTGGGTGAACCCAGGGATGATAACTGCCTGCACATGCGGTCTCTTCCCACTCCAAGACCAGCAGCCTCCTGGCCTGGCACGAAGCTCTGGGTTTCCAGCCATCACCAGACACAGCCATCATCCTCCATCATGACATCCAGCCCTTTTACCACTGCCCTCAGCCAAACTTCTAGGACTTTCTGGTTTTTTTTTTTTTTTTTTTTTTTTTTT
>PVKP010036360.1:0-22528 GCA_004027715.1 Plecturocebus donacophilus | reverse complement strand
GTGAGAAACTGAAGGCAGAGAAAGGACCCAAGGACCGCGCCCCCAGATCTCCACTTGAGGGGCCAGGGAGGTGAGGACACAGCAAGGTGACGGCAGGCAGAGCCAGGGAGACTGCAGATCACGTCCTGGAAGCCAGGGAAACAGCAGTTCAAAGAGGAGGAGGTACTGCAGCACTGTGGGGAGCACACGGTCAAAGAAGTGTTTTTCTGGGGAGGAAGGACTGAAATCTGCTGGAGAACTAAGGTGGAATCAGTATGGAGGGTGAGCACAGCAACATATCCGCACCAAAGGGGGAAGGTTCTCTTCTTGTCCCGGCCCATGCGGTTCCTGTTGATGGTCGTGGAGCACGGCACGGCATCCAGGTGGTGGGAGCTGTTGGGCAGGGTCGGCACCCACTGGCTGTTCCTCTTGGCCTTCTGTTCCCTAGGGAGGTACAAGAAAAGTCCCCCTATCAGTCTAGGAGCCTGATCCTGCCCTCCAGCCATCAACTCATGCTCAGAGGATGCCTGTTGTGCCTCCATCAGGCTCGAGGCTCCTGTGGGAGTTGTCTGTGCACCTGATGTTGCAGGGGCCTGCTCCCCAGGCGGTCATCAGGTGCTAGGGGTGCGTGGGCCAGGGTGAAGGTGTGGAGGGCACCAGGCACAGCCCCACATGCAGGTCGGTTGCTAGCCCATGACTGTGCTGTGCTGCACCATGAGCCGGGCGTGGCTCCATGGAAGTACTTCCTGGATGCGGGGAGTGGTACAAGGAGGAGGCTTCCCAGAGGGGTGGGCAACAGAGCGGAGCGTCAGACACTGAGTCAGGGCTCACCTGGGGGAGGGGCACGGCCAGCAGCAGGGAAGAGACCAATGGGCAGTCCAGGGAGGAGGCTCCCAGGGAACGGGCTGACCACAGGTCTCACATGCTCTATGAGAAGATGACTTTACTCGGCAGGTGGCTGGGAATCCCCAGGGTTTTGAAGGAGGAGACATGATCAGGCTGTGATTTTAGATGCGCCGGCCATCCTGAGATACACTATGCCAGGCCTCTGGCCTCTGAGCTTCCAGAGAAGTGAGAAGATGGGTTGATAAATATCTTCCAGAGGTGACATCCAAAGTAATTTAAATAACCCATGTCCCATTAAGAGTTTGATCTTTTCTCCCAAATTCCAGGTTGCTTTTACTACTAAGAAAATATCAAAATCACCAGGCGCAGTGGCTCACACCAGTAACTCCAGCACTTTGGTAGGTCAAGGTGGGAGGATCAACTGAGGTCTAGAGTTTGAAACCAGGCCTCGCACGGTGGCTCACACCTGTAATCCCAGCACTTTGGGAGACCAAGGCAGGTGATCACCTGAGGTTAGAAGATTGAGACCAGCCTGGCCAACATGGTGAAACGCTGTCTCTACTAAAAATACAAAAATTAGCCAGGTGTGGTGGTGTGCACCTATAATCTCAGCTACTCAGGAGGCTGAGGCAGGAGAACTGCTTGAACCAGGGAGGCGGAAGTTGCCGTGAGCCGAGATCACATCATTGCACTCCAGCCTGGGTGACAAGATTGAAACTCCATCTCAAAAAAAAAAGAGTGCAATAGCAGCCTGGCCAATATGGTGAAACCTCAACTCTACCAAAAACACAAAAATTAGCCAGGCGTAGTGGCAAGTGTCTGTAATCCAGCTACTCAGGAGGCAGCAGCATGAGAATCACTTGAACCCAGGAGGTGGAGGTTGCAGTGAGCCGAGATTATGACACTGCACTCTAACCTGGGGGAGAGAGCAACACCTTATCTCGGAAAAAAAAAAAAAAGCTATTTTAAACTAAGGCTCCAGGGATGGGTGAGACAAATGAGAGCATTTGGGTGCCCGCTGTGCTCTGTGCATTCCCGTTTTCCCTGGCAAGGCTGTGAGCAGGAGCAGGCAGCAACTGTGTGTCACTTCCCTGTGTGGCCCCAACACCTGCACAACCGCTTCTGCAACAACTACTCAGCAGTTCAGAGCAAGCGATGACAAATGTTTGACGATGCCCTCTAAATAGAAACCTGGGAAGACAGCATAAAGGCCCTTCTCCTTTCCAGAGGGTGGGGGAGGGCAGAACAATGGCCAAGACCTGCCTGGACTCTGGGCCCTTTAACTCTTTTCCCTTCTCAAGTGGGGGTCACTTACACGTCTGATGCTAAGGCCAGGACTACCCGTTGATTGCTGGTAGGGATAGGGAGAGTTTTGTAGTACCCAGTTTGGGGAACATGGAATCAGTCTGGGCAGGGACTGAGAGAGGGGACAGCAAGAGAGGGGTCCTCACTATAGCCTATCTATCTGGGTCATGGTTCCTAATGCTGGCCACTCAGACTCAAAAGAGCGCAATTTTTTAAAAATTTTATTGTTATAGGGATGGAGTCTCACTATGTTGCCCAGGCTGGTCTCAAATTCCTGAGCTCAAGCAATCCTCCCACCTTGGCCTCCCAAAGTGCTGAGAGTACAGGTGTGAGTCACCAAACCTGACCCCAGAATGCAGAATTTTAAGTAGCACATTCCTGAGCCCCATCCAGGTGGAGTGACTTCCCACCTCTGAGGAGGGGCCCAAGAAGACAGGTTCTTTGCAGCTTCCATGAGTGACTCCCAGGCAGCTGAGCCCGTATTTGGAAACCACAGATCTTGACCACCTCTCCTCTTTTCTGATTGGATGCGTTAGACCTGGGCTGAGCCCCTGCCCCTCATTCTGCCCTGTCTCAGTACCAAGTTCTCATTTCTAGGTCATGCTACCACCTCAAGCAGACAATGCAAGTGTCACCAAACACAGTGCACGTAACATGTTCAGTCATACACACAATCTGCAAATCGAAGTCATAAAGCTCAACCTTCTAACCGTGCATGGTGGCTCACCCTTGTAATCACTTTGGGAGGCTGAGGCGTGCAGATCACCTGAGGTCAGGAGTTCGAGACCAGCCTGGCCAACATGGTGAAACCCATCTCTACTAAAACTACAAAAAATGAGCTAGGTGTGGTGGCAGGCATCTGTAATTCCAGCTCCTTGGGAGGCTGATGCAGGGAAATGGCTTGAACCTGGGAGGCAGAGGTTGCAGTGAGCTGAGATCCCACCACTGAACTCCAGGCTGGGTGACAGAGCAAAACTCCGTCTCAAAAATAAATAAATAAATAACCCTTCCTTCCATTGCAATCCCAGGATCCCTGAGAGAGGGTACCCAGCCTCTGCTCGAACTGTCCAGTGACAGGATGGGGAGGGTGCCAGTCCCCTCACTGGGCTGACTGAGTAGTGTGGAGCCAGCCAAAGCCACTTCCCTCAAACCTCTGCCAGCCCCCACCCCTGGAGACCTGACCTCCAGGGTAACAGGATTCCACTCCTGCAGCTGCTCCTCACATGACATGATCACCATGAAACTGTTTTATCGCCCCATAAAAGATTCCCAGCTGACGTGTGCAGAATTAAAGTGCCATCCATATGTACACAATTTCCTTCTGCAACTTCCCTGGAAAGGTCAAGCCATTCTTATGTTCTTACCACATCCCTTAGGGGAAAAAGAATCTGCAAAGCACACGTCTATAACACTGGCCAGCCTGGAGGCATGCCACCTTTCTTTGGGGGATCATGAAACAGAAATGATTTTCCATAGCCACATCACTCTGAACAATAATCCTTTCTCTCCCTCAATGCTCCTTGGACTTTCTGCAGGGAAATGCATACTTTCTTGAGAGCTGAATGCACAAGGTAGATGAGTACAATCTTGTATTCTGCACATCTCACCCACAGGAGCCCTGTCTTGAGTCACTGCAGAATCTACTTAATTACACCACGTATGGGTCACACCCTTGTCCATTCAAGTGGCTGACCCGTCACTTACCTATCCTTTCCTTAAGTCTGGATACTTAAGCAACTCCATATTCTCCAGTATTATTCACAATGCTACAAAGAATCTCTGTATATATAGTGGGTTTATTGATTCATTAATGTTTCTTTGGGACAAATTCCCAGGGGTGATATTAATGAGCCACAGAACACAAAAGTTTGATGTCAGGATGCTTTACAAAAAAAGTATCCCCAGCCAGGCATGGTGGCTCACACCTGTAATTCCAGCATTTTGGGAGGCTGAGGCGGGTGGATCATCTGAGGTCAGGAGTTCAAGACCAGCCTGGGCAACATGGTGAAACCCTATCTCTACTAAAAATACAAAAAAATTAGCCAAGTGTGGTGGCATGCGCCTGTAATTCAGCTGTTCAAGAGGCTGAGGCAGGAGAATTGCTTGAACTCAGGAGGCAGAGGTTGCAGTGGGCCAAGATCGTGCCACTGCACTCCAGCCTGGGTGACAAGAGTGAAAACTCCATCTCAAAAAAACACCCCCAGCACATACGAGTGCAGCTCTATCACACCTTCCCCGATTTCTTACACTGCCAGTTTTTTTGGGTTTTGTTGTTGTTGTTGTTGTTGTTTTTGAGATGCAGTCTTGCTCTGCTGCCCAGGCTGGAGTGCAGTGGTGCAATCTCAGCTCACTGCAACCCCTACCTCCCGGGTTCAAGCGATTCTTCTGCCTCAGCCTCCCGAGTAGCTGAGACTACAGCCGCGCACCACCATGCCCAGCTGATTTTTGTATTTTTAGTAGAGATGTGGTTTCACCATATTACAGGTGTGAGCCACCGCCTCCCAGCCAGTTTTTTGTTTTATGCTTGGAATTTTTACTTATTTATTTATTTTTTTGAGAGACAGGGTGTCATTCTGTTACCCAGGCTACAGTAGAGTGGTGTGGGCTGGGCGTGGTGGATCACGCCTTAATCCCAGCACTTTGGGAGGCCAAGGTGGGTGGATTGTGAGGTCAGGAGTTCAAGATCAGCCTGGCTGATATGGTGAAACCCTGTCTCTACTAATAATACAAAAATTAGCCAGGCGTGGTGGCGCGTGCCTGTAGTCCCAGCTACTCAGGAGGCTGAGGCAGGAGAATAGCTTGAACCGGGAGGTGGAGGTTGCAGGGAGCTGAGATTGCACCTCTGCACTCCAGCCTGGGCCACAGAGCGAGATTCCAGCTCAAAAAAAAAAAAAGAGTAGAGTGGTGTAATCACAACTGACTCATTTTTTTAACTTTCAGTACAGACAAGGTCTCACTGTGCTGCTCAGGCTCATCTCCTGGGCAACATAGTTAACTCCTGGGTTCAAGCGACCCTTCTGCCTTGACTTCCCAAAGCGCTGAGATTACAGACATAAGCCACTGTGCCCAGTCTTATGCTTGAAATTTTTGAAATTATGCATGAATGCAAATTCCTCCCATGTTTGCTTACTCCTTGTGTTTCAAGGTGTGGACCATCTTTTACCTATTTGTTGGGGTATCTAAGTTTGCTGTATAAATCTAGATGTACAGATTCTAGATATAACATCATAACTTTCTAATTAGTGTCTTTTTAATTGTTACTGTAAATATTCTTCTAAAGGTTCTAAGTTTTATTTGTTGTTGGTGGTGGTTTGTTTGTTTCTGAGATGGTTTCACTCACTGCCCAGGCTGGAGTGCAACGGCACGATCTCAGCTCACTGCAACCTCCACCTCCCAGGTTCAAGCGATTCTCCTGCCTCAGCCTCCCAAGTAGCTGGGGTTACAGGCATGTGCCACCATGCCCGGCTAATTTTGTATTTTTAGTAGAGACGGGGTTTCTTCATGTTGGTCAGGCTGGTCTCAAACTCCCAACCTCAGGTGATCTGCCCGCCTTGGCCTCCCAAAGTGCTGGGATTACAGGTGTGAGCCACTGCGCCTGGCCAGGTTCTAAGTTTGTATACATTCAAATCTATTATTTGTTTTTTCTGTGAGTTTATGTGAGCCACTAATTTTTCTGACAAAGTGTTCCCACTAAGTTGTTTTTTAAGAGATGAGGTTCTTGCTGTGTTGTCCCAGGCTTGTGAACTCCTGGCCTCAGCAATGCCTCGGCCTTCCAAAGAGCTGGGATCACAAGCGTGAGCCACTGTGCCCCACGAGTCTCACTTTCTAAGCATTCATAACTGTTTCCAGAATCCAGGACTTGGCTTACGTTTCTTAGAAATTCCAGTGATACAGAAAAAACTTATAAACCTGGCTAAGAAAATGCATGAGCGCAGAGGAAACTGTTAAAAAGTGTTTCAATACAAAAATTAGCCACGCATGGTGGCAGGTGCCTGTAATCCCAGCTACTCGGGAGGTTGAGGCAGGAGAATTGCTTGAAGCTGGGATGTGGAGGTTGTAGTGAGCCAAGATCGCGCCACTGCACTCCAGAGACTCCGTCTCAAAAAAAAAAAAAAAAAAAAAGTGTTTCAATTTAACATCAACCCAAGCAGTTCTTGAGTCTGAGAAAAGACCTCACAGGGGTCCCCGAGATGCCCTGGCCAGGAATGCATTACCTGAGGTAGGTGGGGGGCTCCGTGCTGATGGACACAGCCTTGTACTTCTCATCGTTGCCATCCAGAATCTCTTCCACTTCCGAGGCTTTTAACAGGGTCACACTGGTGGCTAGAGTCGTGTATCCGTGATCTGTAACAGAGAGACGTCACTGGGTCACTCTGCTGGTGGCGGGGGCACACAGCAGCCAGCCAAGTGGATGCAGCACATCAAGGTCCTCGCATGCGGGAGGTGGGAAAAGCAAGGTGTCAAACTTACTACTGCCGAATGCTGGCCTCTTCCAAAAGGGCAATCTGGACTGAGTGCTTTACTTCCAAGTCCTACTGGGTAGAGCCTCCAATGCGACTGATTTGGACTAACCTGCCCCAGGACCACTGGCTCCGGGGCAGAGGGAAGTGCTCAGGGCAGCACCAACAACTACAATACAGCACAGCCAGCGGGGACCCTCAACTCCAGAACATATTCTTTTAGTCCTCACTCGGAGGAAAAGAAAAGCCCCAGAGTAACACCCCAGTGGGAAGAGGTCTGACACCACCACAATCCACAACACGATGTGAGGTGGGGAGATGGAATGGAAGATGGAAGAATACTTTTCTTTTAAAACAAGAGCCCAGAGAGTTGGAAAGAGCTGCTTCACACCAAACACGAATTTCCATCCCCGAGCCAGTCCAGACGTGCTGCCTGGAAAGCAGGACAGATTCTAGGCGGCTGGACCCCTAGCTCTTCTGGGGATCCTCCACAAGAACTGCTACCCGTCTGTGGCCCAGCCTGGCTTCTCCTGGAGAAATCAATCGCTTACGGGGAAGGTGTCTCCCAAGACTTAGCCCAGGGACTTGCGGAGGGGAAGCAAAGGTGGGGACTCACTGTTAGCAACTGACGCTCTGCTCGGGGAGGAGGGGGAACAAAAGGAAACTGTTTTAAGCAAGTGAGTGGAGATGTCATAGCAGCAGATCAAAAAGAAGCTCCGGCTCCTGCATTAAAAGAACCACTACTTTCCCTCAGTGGACAAAACCACAGCAGCACCTACAGACACAAACACACAGGACAGGACAGACTAGGAAGCACTGCGCCTACGAAGCACTGCGCACATGCTCACAGACACACCCAGGTCCAAGGCAGCTCTCTACAAGGCGCCATTGCCACGTGGGAGGCAGTTTCGCCACCTGGCAAAGGGCATGCTGTGTCCATACCCCAATGTCTCCAAGAGAGTGTCTCCCACAGAGCCCCCAGAGTGTCTGAAGCACCCTTTCACCCTGCACAGAGCTGCCGTGACCCAAAGCCCACCAGTTTCACTAGTGTCGGGTGGCTCAACTAGCAAGCCCCAGGCACACGTGGGCCACCAAGAGCAGGGACGTGCACATGAGCTCTAGCACACTGGCTGCCAGGATGAAGTGCTATGGGATGGATGTGCTCTGGGAAGCAAGCGTGAAAGCCCCAGAGGGGAGTGGGAGCTGGGGCCACCACCCGCCACTTGGGCTGCATGGAAGATGATTATGGCAACACACCCACGGCAGATGGCAGAGCATCGCAGCATTCCTAAAACGTTTTGAGACCAACATGTCTTCACAGCACCTGCTAGTGTCCTGGCCCCAGCCCACTCACGTACCCACTGGCCCTGCTGGAAATACCTGACGGTGGACCACCAATGGCTCCCTGGAACTGCTTCCTCACCTGGAGTGCTCACAGGGCGGCCCACCCCTGGGATGCTCCCTGCCCGACTAAGGCCAAGGCTGCAGTGAAGACACTCTGGAGTGAAAACGTTTTATCTTCATGACATAAGCGAGTGGTTTTGAAACAGGTTTACAAACCCTCGTGAAGACGCACCCTTAGTGTTAGGTTTTGTTTTTTTACCATGTGACGATGCAACTATTTTCTTCCTCTCTTCCACAGTGGCTAGTCGCCTCCAGAGTGAGGGGTATCTCTTGTACAGAGAACCTCGGAACATACGGAGGTAGTTTCCCACCTATGAGTAAAGCAAGAAGGCTCATTATGAGGGTCACAGCGCCACAGGGAAGGGGAGGGTCCAGGCACAGACTGCATCAAGCAACAGACAAACAGGCCTCGAGGTGGCCCGCAGGCGCCAAGCTTTCAGCGGCATTAAACACATTCTGCTGATACCAAGGGTTCAAGAGCAGTGCACATCTGGCCAGCATGTGTGTGCATCCTGGCAAGAGAACCAAGTTCCAAAAGGCCTGGCCAGATGCCTGAGAGGGAGGCCCCCAGAGCTTAGCAAGAAGCTCATAGTGATTTTGATTTTGGACTAAGGATCTCTGGCATTTTCCAGAAATGCAAGGCCTCTGTGACCTTCTTTTATCTTAAGGACGAGACTTTGATATTTTTACAATGTAATAAACACCAAAAGGTCTTTTAATTTTAGACAGATGCCAGATAATTTCCCCCATGGCCTGTGTTGCTTTGTTTAGTAACAAAACCCAAACCAGGGACACCAAAGGAATTTTCCAAAAGGTTTACAAAGCACTTATTGGCAATCACCAGTCTGCTATATAAATCATCACTGACCTAAACAATGGCTTCAGTTTGCTTGTACCAAATACTGAAAGTGTGACTTCCTTAAGGAAAATAAATCTAGTCCTAAAGTTTTTATGAGGGCACCCTATTGTCTCACTGACTTTTCAAGTATGATCACTTCAGAGTCACATTGCAGGGGATGACCAGTAGATGAGATGCCAGGTGCTGGATCCGTCTTTAACCAGGGATCACCTCCCGTTTTCTGGGTCTCTTTACTCATCTGCCAAATGCTCAGCAACAACCCTGATTTTCACCCCATGAAGGACCACTTCTATTATTTTTCCCATTTTATCTACCCAACATAGTATATATTTTTAATTATTATTATTTTTGAGATAGGGTCTCGCTCTGTCACCCAGGCTGGAGTGCAGTGGTGTGATCACAGCTCACTGCAGCCTTGAAGTCCCCAGCTCAACTGATCCTTCTGCCTCAGCCTCCTGAGTAGCTGAGACTATAGCTGCACACCACCATGACTGGCTAATTTTGTATTTTTTGTAGAGACAGGGTTTATCATGTTACCCAGGCTGGTCTTGAACTCCGGGGCTCAAGTGATCTGCCTGCCTCAGCCTCCCAAAGTGCTGGGATTACAGGTGTGAGCCACACACCCGGCCCAATTATTAAAAAAAAAAAAAAAGCATTTGTAGAGACGACAAGAGTCTCACTATGTTGCCCAGGCTGGTCTTAAACTCTTGGGTTCAAGTGATTCTCCTGCCTCAGCCTCCCAAAGTGCTGGGATTATAGGTGTGAGCCACCACACCCGGCCATACTATTAAAAAAAAAACGTTTCTCCATTTTTCATCAGTGATGTACATAATCAACAACCAGGCCTGCTAAACACTGTGAGAGAAGAGCTGCCACAGTGAGTCACTCGCTTTCCACACAGAGAGCACAGACGCCTCTGTGTTATTTGGCTTGTGCATCAGTATCATCCAGTATCCTCGTAAATGTAGAATTTCCATTATGTTTTTGAAAAGAAATTGACAACACTCTCCCCTCTGACTACCTTGCAGGCCCTGCAGGGATCTGAGACTCCTAGATGCCCCGCAAGGCCCCTTCAGAACTAGGAAACTGGGCTTGCCTTCCTGGCTTTCCCCTGAACCAGCCTTTGCCATCTCGGGACCTGGGTTTCGGTTTCCTGAATATAAAACGAAGGTGCTGGGCTTGGGTACCTGTTAGGGTCCTCGAAGCTCCATGACTCTGGCTCAGTAAATATAGCTGTCTGCTAACGGCAGAACAATGACACACGCTCATAGTAAATGCAGATGCCCTCCCAAGGCGCACAGAGGCACTTGGGGATGTTGCTACGGCTGGCCCACCTCTGTGAATACAGTGCCTGTTTTCCATAGGGCAGGGGCCATCCATCCACGACTGTCACTGGAGCTACTGATTTCAATAGAGCTCTGACCCTGAACCCTTGCCTAAACTCCAAAGGTCTGATGACTAAGTCAGGCCCAAGAGAACAAACTGCCTCTCCATCTGAGTCTCTTATAGGCTGGGCCTCAGGAAGACTATTCTCACTGGGAGGCCCAGGAGTGAAGGGGGCTGAAAAACAAGACGGTAATTAGCTTTCTAGAAACTAAAATGTGCTTTGGGGAAGATCCTGGAGACCATCTAGTCTAAGCATCACATTACACACATGAGAAACATGACACCAAGGCAGAGCAGGGCTGGAACCAGGCCTCCCAAGGTTCTTCCCACTTGGCGACTTACAGCTTCTCAATTTGCTCCAACTAAGAAATAAAAGCTTTCTTTTGAAGTGTCACCCACTCCAAGCCAAACTAACTACTTTTATACCCATTAGATCAGGTAAACAACTTGTCTAGTATCACATGATGAAACTCAACACCTTTTGCATGCTGTAGTTAGGCAGGTGCCTACTGGCCGATGAGGACCATGCTGAACTGCGGCAGAAGGACAGGCACTGGCTCCATCTCCCAGCACTGCCATCTTTGAACAGTTGCAATTTAAGTGACAACGTGAAAATTTTATTGCATCCTGCACTTTTTGTTCTATAAAAATTGATGGAGGCCAGGTACAGTGGGTCACACCCAGCACTTTGGGAGGCCGAGGTGGGCAGATCACTTGAACTTATGAATTTAAGACAAACCTGGGCAATATGGTAAAACCCCATCTTTACTAAAAATATAAAAATTAGCCAGGCGTGGTGGTGTGTGCCTGTAGTCCCAGATACTTGAGAGACTGAGGTGGGAGGATGGCTTGAGCTCGGGAGGTGGAGGTTGCAGAGAGCCGAGATTGCACCATTACACTCCAGCCTGAGTGATAGAGTCAGACGTTGCCCCCTAAAAAAAAAAAAAAAAAAGGTGGAAAAATGCTAACACTAAAGTTCTGATGCTATTGACCTTAGTCTCATCCATGGGACTCAGTGTGACCATCTTGAGGCTTCATTCATTCATGCTATGCTCAATTGTGAAGGCAAAAATCCGTAAGTTTAAAAAGTATGAATGGGCTGAGTGTGAGTGTGTGGGTTCACACCTGAAATTCCAGCACTTTGAGAGGTTGAGGTACAAGGATCACTTGAGCCCAGGAGTTCAAGACCAGCCTGGGCAACACAGCAAAACCCCATCTCTACAAAAAAATACAAAAATTAGCCGGGCATGGTGACGTACGCCTGTAGTCCCAGCTACCTGGGAGGCTGAGGCAAGAGGATCACTTGACCCCAGGAGGTCAAGGCTGCAGTGAGCCAAGACTGCCCCACTATACCAAAGCCTGGGCAACACAGTGAGACCTTTTTTCAATAATAAAATAAAATAAGATAAAAACTATTAATAAGGCCAGGTGTAGTGGCTCACGCCTGTAATCCCAGCACTTGGGGAGGTCGGGGCGGGTGGATCACGAGGTCAGGAGTTCAAGACCAGCCTGGCCAACGTGGTGAAACCCTGTCTCTACTAAAAATACAAAAATTAGGCGGGCGTAGTGGCAGACACCTGTAATCCCAGCTACTCAGGAGGCTGAGGCAGGGAACTGCTTGAACCTGGGAGGCGGAAGTTGCAGGGAGCCGAGATCGTGCCACTGCACTCCATCCTGGTGACAGAGCGAGACTCAGTCTCAAAAATAAGTAAATAAATGACAAAAAACAAGAACCTAATATACTTGGAACACACACCCGTTTAAGGGCCAATTGAGGGTTTTCCCGAAGTCAGTCATTCAGTTGATGCAACAAAACACTGCCACTCTATTTAAGGATTAAAGACCCTTGTTCTCTTGCCCCCGTAATAATTCAGTCAGTTCACAGATATGGAAAATGTCAATTGCTTCAGAATTGCTGAAAGAATCAGCTTAGGCATGGGGCCCTTACCCACCCAAAAGCAAACATCTCCCTCCAATCTGTTTCTTCCCTGGTAAACAAAGGCCAAAACACCTCTACTGCCCACCTAAGAGGCGACAAACACAATAGGGATGAGCCCTCACTAACCCCGGGGTTTCCAGCCTGCCATTTCAGGATCCCACAAGTAGCAATGCGGGAGGGGTGCACGTGAAATTTACATCTAAAAAGAGTCAAAGGCGGCAGTGCGGTCCCCCAAGCGTCGTAGGGGCTAACCCAACATTCCATTTCTTTGAGTCTGGCTGGAAACCAACCCAGCGCGGAACCACTGGAACGTCTCGCGGCGCCATAAAGCCTTGGCAGCATGGCAGGTGGCAGACCTCGGCGAAATGGGTAAGGAAACCCAGATCGATGAGGGGGCGGGGCCACGCCCGACACGCCCACTAGGCCACGCCCCGCAGCCCCGAGCGCGCGCCCGCGCCCGCCCGCCCCGATGAATGGAGACGCGCGCTTTCGGCGCACGGGCCGGCCCGGGGGCTCCCGCGAGGCCGAGCCCGGGGAGGGCGAGGACGCGCCGCAGGGTACCTCGGAGCCGATCATGTAGAACTCGCCGTCATCCTCCAGCTGGAACTTCACGGGCTTCTGCCCGAAGGTCTTGCTCAGCGCCATCATCATCATTGCGGCGGCAGAGACGGGCGGCCGGAGCCGGTCTGCGAGGGATCCGGAGGGCTGCAGTGGGGCCTGGGCGGGGCCGGGGCGTGCCGGGCCGAGGGAAACCGAAGCCAGAAGGCGAACTGCGCACCGGGCCGGGTGCCGGCGCCTCAGCCGGGTTCCTCAGCCGCCGCCACCGCAGACGACGACCAGGCCGCCCTCAGTGCGCAGGCGCTGGCGTTGACGCTGACGTGCGCGCCGCCGCTCAAACAAAAGGCCGGGCGCGCCTGCACGGACCCCTTAAAGGCGCCACGACTAATTTCCCTTCCAGGCTGCCTCCCAAGTTGTGGTGTAGAGGAAAGCTTCTCACGGACAAAAATAGCCACTGCTTTCCTAGTCTTACGGCCAGGACTAGAACGGATCCCAGGGGAAAAGAAACAAAGTGAGGCCTGAAGGAGAAGGACCTAGTGTCTGGAAGCCTGAGTGGTCTGGGCATGTTTGGAACCCCAGGCTCGTTCCTTAGCTTCCCTGCCCCTAAAACAGGCAATGCAATGGAGCAGACAGGCGGGCCCCTAGGAACAGATATCCCAGTTCCGGGCCTACGGCTGTTTCTGCAGCTGTGGAGGTGGGCAAAATACAGCAGCGGATACGCATTGGCAGTATTCAAAGGCCCAGATGGTGTTTGGTTTGACTGGTGCATCCGATGAGCGTGGGCGGGAAGGGACACCTTCCACCTCCCTTCCTTTCTTAGCTCTACGCTCTGCTTACCTGAGCCCTGCAGTGGGACGGGAAACCATTCTCCGCCTCTTGGCTCCTACAGCCAGAAGCTAGTGGAACTAAATAAAGTCTCAGCGCAATCCTGTGTCTGATTGAATAATGCAGTGAGTAAAAACGTGGCCCACCACGGATGATTTCATACGGTTCAGTCTACTGAAATTGCAGCTGTGGCTGGGCACAGTGGCTTATGCCTGTAATCCCAACTCTTTAGGAGGCGAAGGCAGAGAGCATCACTTGAAGCCAGGAGTTTAAGACCAGACTGGACAACACAGCAAGTCCCTGTCTCTACAAAAACTTTAAAATAAATAAGTTGGGTGTGGCGTGGTGGTGTGCACCTGTAGCCCCAGCTACTTGGGAGGTGGAGAGGGGAAGCTCCCTTGAGCCCAGGAGTGGACGGTTATAGTGAACTGATTGCACCCCTGCACTCCAGCCTGGGTAACAAAGGGAGACCCTGGTTCTCTTAAAAAAAAAGAAAAAAAATGCACCTATGATAAATGCTATTATGAAGACACACGGGGCCGGAAGGTAGGACAAAGAGGCCCTGGAGAGTTGGGAAGGGCAGTGACTGAAGTTGATTCCTTCTGTGGCCTCACGGTGGGAAACCAAAGTACAGTCATCCCTCAGTATCCATGGGAATGGGTTCCAGGACCCCCTGAAGATAATGAAGTCCACAGATCCTCAAGTCCCTTATGTAAAATGGTGTCGTACTCGCATATAACCTACATACATTTTCCTGTATACCTTAAGTCACCTCTAGATTCCTTATATTACCTAATGCAATGCAAATGCTATATAAATAGTTGTTATACTATATTGTTTAGGCAACAATGACAAGGAAAAAAGTCTGTACATGTTCAGTCCAGAGGCAACCATCCTTTATTTATTTTATTAATTAATTGTTTTTGAGATGGAGTTTTGCTCTTGTCACCCAGGCTGGAGTGCAATGCTGCTATCTCGGCTTACTGTAACCTCCTGCTCCCAAGTTCAGGCAATTCTCCTGCCTCAACCTCCCCAGTAGCTGGGATTACAGGCTCCTGCCACGACACCCAGCTCATTTTTGTATTTTTAGTAGAGATGGGGTTTCACCCTGTTGGCCAGGCTGGGTTCAAACTCCTGACCTCAGGTGATCCACCCATCTCAGCCTCCCAAAGAGCTGGGATTTCAGGCATGAGCCACCGCACCCGGCCGCATGCTTTTTTTCAACATTTTTTTTTCTACCCGAGGTTAGTTGAGTCTATGGATGCAGAAACCACAGCTGTGTATGGAAGGCTGAGTGTGTTTCTCGATGGACTGGGCTGTGGCAGGAGCAGATAAAGTGAGCACCACTCTAGGGGATGAATGGACGGGAGTCGGAAAGTGGGGAGCCAGTTAAGATGCCACTGTGGCAAAACGTGATGTAAGGGAGCAAAAGGAGCCCTGAGCACCGTGCCCAGCCCCAAGGGCCAGAGGGTTAGGTTGGGGGACTGCGACCCTGGCTCCCAGGATAGGGCTGGACAGCGGCCAGGCCTCCTGATCCTGGCTGAACATTCACGAAGAGACCAGGCAGGCAAGTAGAAAACAACTGTGTTTAATGACAGTCCTCAGTTTAAAAAAAAAAAAAGGCTTTGTACACACTGTACACATATTTACAATGGCTTTGGAGGATAGCAGTGCTACGATAAGGGCTTCAGGAGGATCCGGCCCAGGACACGATTGAGGTATGTTGCAGCCTCCAGGGCCCGGGGTCTCCTGCAGGAAGAATACCCCTCCCCAGGTAACTGTGAACTCTTTGGCCTGGATTCTGGAGAACAGATTTCCAGTATTGTCAGCCAAAAGTCAGACAGATGCAAGCACCTACCAAGAGCTGACCTCAGGAAACGGCCCTGCCCTATGGCCCAGCTGCTCAGCCAGGGCTGAAGGCCAGCACCTTGCTTGAGTGCCAGCCCCTGGCAGGAACCTCACAACAGGGATAGAGCAAGGACGCTCCAGTTCCCCCAGCCCTGCTGTGGTGCTACCCTGAGGGACAGGGATACAGCCAGGGCAGCCAGGTTTGCCAGGACCTGCATAGCTGGCCCAAGGCTGCCCTTCCTCTTAAGTCATGCCAAAGCCTCCCTGCCCAGTCTGAGACGGTCGCTGGCAGGTAACCACGACCTGCGTGGCCCTCCCTGCAGTTGTCATGGTGGTTGTACCCCACCCCATCCCCCCTGAGGAGACATGGGCTCAGTCCCATGCCTGGTGCCTACAGCCGCAAAGATGGCCATGGGTCTCTAGCCTGATATCCGTGGCCTGGCAGGGGTCAGCACTCCTGAGGGCATCCGAGCCACGGTCAGAGGAAAGTGTTGGCAGGCTCGGCACAGCTGAAGAAGTCGGGACCCACGAGACGGGGGAAGCCTTCCAGAGCCTTCACCTTCACAGGGTCAAACTTCCAGTAGAGGCGGCCGCGCAGGAAGTAGGCATAGCCTGAGAAGAGAACGCAGTCAAGCCTGGGTGAGTGGACGCTGGGCCCTACTCCTGCCCGTCGGGCTGTCCCAGGGATGGGCACTAAGGAAGGGCTGCGTGGGCAGGCCTTGGCCACTGCTGAGTTCCTCGAGGAAGGAGAATCCAGGGCCAACCTTTCAGAACCTCTCTTCCCTCTAGGGAGCCCTTCTGCCTGCCCCAGAGTCTGGGCTGGGTTAGTACTCAGCCTGTCGGGTACCCAGAGCCTCAGAGGCCCAAGTCCCACCTCTCAGGAAAGCAAGTCCCGCTGCCCCCAGCACCCTCCACATCACACTCTCCTGCACCCACTAGCCAGGCTACTGATGGGCTTCCTGGAGTCCTGGAGCTGGAGGCTAGCCTAGGATACCTCTCCCGGTGGGTCCCGACGTGGGAGAAAGAGGACGGAAGAGGGGCCCAGCAGCAGAGGGAGCACTGGGCTCTTTGAGTCCTGGCCCTCTGTGGTTGTGGGAGGCGGGGTGGGTCAGTGGTTCGGAGCAGGGACCACCGGGGTGGAAGGCCAGGTTAGGGGCCTCAGGGCCTGAGCCTCTGTTTGCTCCTCCGGAAACTGGGTTGACAACAGGTGTCACATCAGAGGGCTGTTCTAAGAACTGGATGAGACCACTAAGGATCTTAGAGCATTGTTGGCCCTCAGTGCACAGCAGTTGATTGTTCTACTAGCTGTGGCTGAGGAACCAGGGTGAGACCTTGCCCCTCTCTGACCCTCAGTCTCCTCATCTGCAACGTAGAATATAGCACCACCCGGCCACCGAGAGGAGGGCAGACGGCGCTGGACAAAGGACCTGTAATGAAGAGCCGGGCTTCCTGTTGCAGGCATGTGCGACATGAGGCTGCTGCGCCCACCTCCCACCAGCTGCCCCTCCACCAACGCACCGTCGGCATCCTGGAAGGCAGCGTCGATCTCAGAAGGCACCCCTCGCCAGTCAGTGGCCCTGCGGGGCACGGGACTGTCTACACGCCGGGTGCTGGGGTGGAAACGCCAGTAGTCCCTGCCTCGGAAGAAGTAGATCTTGTTCTTCTCGGGACCCCAGACCAAGGCAGCCTGGACCGGGGACCTCACCAGGCCCAGCTCGGTGAGGGGTGCAGGGCCCAGGACTGGCTTCTCACCGTCGTATACCCAGTACCGAGCACCTGCCAGAGAGGGAAGGCTGCAAGGACCTGCCCGGCCACCACTGCCATGCCCAGCCACGGTGGACCTGCTGGGCCACCACCACAGACTCTCCCAGCCTCCGTTTCCTCGTTAGTAAAACATGAAGGCCAATAATGCCTGCTGGGCACCCCACCACGGAGGGGAGCGGGAGGCCTGGGATAGGCTGGGGCGGTGAATGCGCTGTAAGTTGCGCACGGGTGACGTTCCTCTGATCAGTGGAGGGCTGCCTGGGCTCCTGCTCCTTCCACTGGCATTTGGCTGTGACAGCTGCCTGCTGACACTCTCTGGGTCTCTGCAGGCTGTGCCGCCCTGGAACCCGGGCAGCTTTCCCAGGCTGTGCCTTCATTTGTGAAGTCCCTGGCATCTGCAGTGCTCTAGGCGCTCCACTCTGCCAGTGGAAGATGGAAACCCCAGCTCTGGGAGGACGGACCTGGATCCGTTTCCCAGCTGCACTCTGGGTGAGCCATGTCACTGCCTCTGAGCCCCAGAGGCCTCATCTCTCGAACCCCGCCCTGTGGGTAGCTTGGAGGGTTCAATGCGCCAACACGAGGCCCCGCCTTGCAGTCCCTTCCACGGCACTCCTAGCTCAAGAGCCGCCTCCGGGAGCCTCCTAGCTGTGCCTGAGGAGCGCGCCACACTCTCCCTTGGCCCACTGTGTCCCTGAGGATCCATCTGCCTGTCCCTGCCCTTGGCCATGACATTCCTGGCTCTGGGAAGTCTCTCAAGCAGACCCCCAACCCCCACTCACCTTGGAAGAACCAAATGTGGCCCTGGGCATCCTCGAAGGCAGCATCCACAGGGCTGGGCAGTCCCTGCCAGTGGCGAGAGGCCAATGCCGGGTAGCCGGGCTGCAGCTGGCCCCCACGCAGGCGCCACACGAAGCCCGCTTTGAAGAAAAAGAGCTCGCCTCGGATGGTGGAGACCGCGTCAAAGGAGGCCTCACAGGCATCTGGTGGGGCTTCTGGCTGTGGGGAGAGAGAGGGACACATGCCAAGGGCACATGCCACAGCCACGGCGGCCAGCAGAGGAGTGAGAACTGTGGACAGGGCCTCACCTCCAGCGGTGCAATCTCATTGGTGTCTATCCCAGCCTGGGGGCCCAGGGCTGGGGTCCTGGAGGAGACAGTGGGCCGGGGCTGGCCATATAGGTGTTGGATGCCCCTGCGGTCATCTGGGCTGAGACTCAGTGGGTAGCGAAAGGTGTAGAAGGCAGACATCAGGGCCTTGGCTTCTTTTGTGTGTTGCAGCCCCAGGACGTGGCCAAATTCGTGGGCTGCCACCTGCAGCAGGTCTGTGCCTGGAAAAGGGAGGTGGCTCAGCAACTCCCGAACCTTCTGCCCAGGACAGGACACCCAGCTCCAGACCCCAGCTTAGTGACCTTGGTGAGTCCCCATTCTCTTTTTTTATTATTTTTATTTTTTGAGATGGAGTCTCGCTCTGTTGCCCAGGCTGGAGGGCAGTGGTGCAATCTCGGCTCACTGCAGCCTCCACCTCCCAGGTTCAAGTGACTTTCCTGTCTCAGCCTCCCGAGTAGCTGGGACTACAGGTGTGTGACACTGTGCCCAGCTGAGTTTTTATATTTTTAGTAGAGACGGGGTTTCATGTTGGCCAGGATGGTTTCAGTCTCCTGACTTCGTGATCCACCCGTCTCGGCCTCCTGAAGTGCTGGGATGACAGGCGTGAGCCACCGTGCCCGGCCAGCAAGTCCCCAGTCTCTATGATCTTCTGTTGCCCCATCTGGAAAATGGGTCCCCAGCCCATACCCTGGTCGTCCCCGATAGTCCAGGTCTCATCATAGTCGAAGTGGACGTCCCCTTCTCGGTGGGTCTTAGGGAAGAAGGCATGGGCCAGGATGCCCCCAGGCCCATCAAACGGCAGGTTGTCCCCATGCCAGTACCTACAGATGGGTGGGGGCGGGGTCAGTGGCTGCTGGCAGGTGGGGCTGTTCCCGGAGGGGTCCCAGGCTGCCCATTCACCTGGCAAAGTCGATCATGATGTCAGCACGGCCCTCATGCACCTCAGTGAAGGTGAGTGGTGTCACGTCACTCCACACCCTGAGGGCCTCCGCCACCGTCTGCTGCACCTGCTCCTGCACCAGCTGCCATGGAAACCGGAGGATCCTGGAGGGAGATGGAGGGGCCTGGGCCTCAGGGCAGGAATAGCCCCTCATGGCTGAGGCACCAAGATGCTTGGTGGGTGTGTGAACACTCGGGACACAGGCCAAGTGTGCTCTGGGCCTCAGCTGCAGCGCACTGGTCTCCCTGGCCACACCGGCACATGTGTATGTGGTTTGCTCATACTCGGGCAGCGTCTGCATTCAGTGGAAAGAACCGAGACCCCCATCCTAGACCTGCCAGTGCCACTCACTGTGGGGAGACCTTGGCTCCTTAAGCCCTCATTGGTTCCCAGGCCCCCACCTAGGAAATTCCAAAGACCCCAGTCTCAGCTCCAGTGTTGTGTGACGCCAACCCATTCTTCACTCCCGGGCTGGGTCCCCACCCACAGGATGTGTGAGCTCCGGCTTCCCCATCACCTGCCCTGGGTCCTCCCAGGACACCCAGTGAGATGCCCACTTTTGCCTCTTCCTGCTTACCACTGTCTCCACCTGCTCAAAGCCCAAATTGTGATGGTCGAGTTGGACAATGTCATGGTTGACACCCACCTCAGACTGACAGAGGATGGGGCTGTGTCTGCCTCATTCGCCATGGATTCCCAGAGCCTGGTCCTCACGGGTCCCTAGTAATAGCTGCCTGAGAGGCTGAACACCCATCCACAGGCATGTGCTGGGACGCTTTGCCTGATGACACAGGCACTGCCCCTCTGCTGAGGGAGGGTCTCTGTGGGTGTGTGTGTCTGAGTCAGGGTTTCAGGGTGTTTGCCCATAGATGGCCTCCCCGGGGTTCAGCAGGCACACACCCCTGTTAGACACAAAGATCTAGCCCCAGCCTGTGTCTCCAGCCGCAGCTGTGAGGGCGACCGGCTCACCACAGACACACAGGTGGCATCCTAGTGTCCTGCTCCCAGGCCCCTACCTGTAGGTGAGGTCCGTCTTCTCCCAGCGCCCGCCAGACAGCACAAACCTCTTCTGTCGGTTGCGGGCACTCAGCCCATCGGGTGGGTCAGGCACACCGCAGCGGGGAGGCCTGAGGCTGCTGGCAGGCGGGGGGGCCTCCTGCGTGGCAGGAGCAGGCGCCAGGCTACTGGACAGGGCTGCATGCCAGGGCTGCGGCCCCCTCCTCTCAGCATGGTGGGCATTCTAGACAGGAGAGACGACACGAGGGTCTGGTCAGGCCTAAGGTTCACATGGCTCACGGTTAGAGGCGTGACCCGTCAGCACACCCACGTGCAACCCAGCCCACTGTGTGGCTGGGCAAATGGGGAGGGAAGGGGCCCTGGCACGTGGCAAGGCCCTTTAGCATCTGGCTGGCTCCCTGGTTTCCTGGCACCTTGTTCCAAGGCGTCAAGCTGTCCCCCACTTCCTGGAGGGCCCTGGGCTCCCTGACACCTACTGCAGCTACTTAGGCCAGTGAGGTCTGGGGTGGGGGCACACTGGGACTGGCTATGAGCCGCACACTCCAGGAATAGGCTCCAAAAAGCTTCCTCCGAGGGAACACCAGGCGAGCTCCTCCTGCTCCCCACGGAAACTCGCTTCCAGCTCCCTTTCTTCCTGGGTCCGCTAAGTTCAGACACACCTGGGTCACCCCCCATGCTGCCGTCCCCGCTGCCCGTCATGTGAGCAGGCTCCGCCCTCTCTCCGGCCCAGGATTCCCCCACCTCCTCCCCAGTGTGGAGCCCAGCAGTGTGGCCTAAGTCGTTGTGACCTGATTGCTGGGGATGGCACTGATTTGTGGACTGGACAAGGTGAGGCATATACAGCACCTAGCACAGGCCCAGCACCCTGCAGGGCACCTGGACACTGAGGCCTGGCTTCTAGCAGAGGCGGTTTTGCTCACATCCCACCAGGGCTAGGAATACGGTGGGAGCTGGATCTGTGATCTGCCTGCCCTCTTCAAGCAGGGAGGGTGGGGACAGTTAGTAACCAAGTGACCAGCCCCGCCCGCCAAAGCCTCACGACCTCAGATGATGATTCAGACCTGAGCTACATCCTCCTACCCTCTGTAAGTCTCCAGGGCAGAAGCTACAGTTCTTGTGCATGAGAAAAGCAGAAGCTCAGAGAGGCTGGGAGACCCTGCAAAGTCACCCAGCAAGGGTGTGGCAAGGCCAGGCCAGGACCCTGGCAGCCCAGGCCTAAGGCTAAGGCCTGGCTCTGGACACGGCACAGAAGCCAAGCGTCCTTCCTGCACTGGAGGAGAGGGATGGAGCTGTACTGTTTGCTGGGAGGCTCAGCACCTGTCTGGCCTGGGCCACCGCAGCCTCCCCGCAGCCATATTTGGACCAGGAGCTCGGCCGCTCAGGCCTGCTTCACCCTCAGCCTCTGGCAGCAATCCCAGACTCCAGACATCCCAGGGATCTGATCGGCACCCAGCGCTCCCTGCTCCCACCCCCAGAGCTGAGGAGTCAAGAACACCCCAGCATGAAGGGGAGCCTTCTGAACACGGAGGCCCTGCAGCTGACCCCGTTTCCGAGCTTGCTCATTGCATAGTTACCTGCCGGAGCGCCGTCTCACTGACTCACAGGTTCCGGCTGATTCTGGCCTTATTGGGGTTTTGTTGTTTTGTTTTTTTGAGACAGAGTTTCGCTCTTGTCACCCAGGCTGGAGTGCAGTGGCACGATCTCAGCTCACCGCAGCCTCCGCCTCCCAGGTTCAAGTGATTTTCCGGCCTCCGCCTCCCGAGTAGCTGGGATGCCTGGCTAACTTTTGTATTTTTGGTAGAGATGGAGTTTCGCCACGTTGGTCAGGCTGGTCTTGAACTCCTGACCTCAGGTGATCCGCCCGCCTCAGCCTCCCAAAGTGCTGAGGTTACAGCCGTGAGCCACTGCGGCCGGCCTGGGCTTATTGTTAATAAGCACTTCTCACTGTTTTGGGCGGCGACCTTGGCAACAGCTCCATGGACTTGCTCTTAGCCCCTGATGGAGCCTCTCACCAACTCCACCATCATCAACCCCAGTGGGCCCCGGAGGAGTTAAGGAGCTTGTTCAGGTAACAGCTGGCAGGCAGCAGACTGTGCTCACAGCCCACCCGGCTCCCTTCTACTTCTGCTCTGCTCTGCAGGGGCTGAGTCACCCTATCCCTGAGCAGGGACCCAGGCTGGCCTCACCTTAGTGACAGAAGAGAAGGAACTCCAAATTATTCAGCGCCTGCTACCTCCCGGGCACTTTGCAGACAGGTTCGCTGTGCTTCCAACACCCACCGGGGAGGTGGAG
>PVKP010036359.1:0-22523 GCA_004027715.1 Plecturocebus donacophilus | reverse complement strand
AAAAAAAAAACCCACTCAAAGATTCCAGTTCTGGGTAAAATGGGGTAAGCACTCTCCAGTCGGTCCCTCTCACTAAATGCAGCTATAAAACCTAATCAGAATGATGGAAGGGTTGTTTGAGGACTCTGACTAGTATCTGAAGTATCACTGAATTGACAGTGCATCTGCCATTTGCTGATGACTACCCAAGCCTGGATTCAAGTAGTTTAAAATGTGGAAGTTAACATCAGCAGTGAGAGAGATGAGTTAGAGAAAAGCCTTTTAGTTCTTGTTCCATGAGCAGTATACAGAACTTCTGGTAGCAGCAGTTGTGGCAGCAGGGACCTACAATGTGCTTTAAACTTTGACAAATAAAAACATCTAATGCTTTTTTTTCTTTCTATGCACTTCTTTTCTTGGCCCTGGATACATATGCATTCATGGGAAGTGTGTGTCAGGATAACATAGCCAAAGACCTTGCTTTCTGGGGAACTGAGAAGAGAGTCCCCAGGAACCAGAAAGGGAGATAATGGAGACATAGGAACTTGGGAAAGCAATTCCATAAAATTGTTTATAAACTCCTGGATTCACCCTTGAGCTGCAAATGCATGGATCTAATTCTAAACAGTACACCGTGTATTTTGAGACTGAAACTTTGAGATGGGCTTCTGCCCACTTCCTGGACTAGCCATTAGGTGACGAACACACAAGGCAGACGTGAATAGCATTGCAAAGGCATTGAAAACTGAAACGTACATTGGAACTACAACCACAGAAGGCTGGTCAGGATGTGGGGCCTGAACACAATTGGGCTGATTGTCTGCTAAAGCAAAATATCAACATTTTCTGTGGGGTTTAAACAGGACTCATTGTCTCATGAGAAACTATTCAAAGCATTCAGAAGGTAATATGTAATTAATTGACAAACAAGAACCCAGGAAAACCTCAACTCAGATGGGTAAAGACAAAAAAATAAACTCTGATATTGAAATGTTGAAATTACCTGACAAAGACTTAAAGCAGTTATTGTAAAAACATTCAAAAGTATGCATACTTTTGAAACAAATATAAAGAAAATCTAAGCCAACAACTAGAAGATATAAAGAAGTATTAAGTGGAAATTCTATAACTAAAAATATAACTTATACACTCTCCAAAAATAAGCAAACAAAAATAAAAGCTCTAAGCAAACAAAGACAACCTTCTCTGGATGGACTGAATAGTATACTGGAGATGAAAGAGAAAAATGTCAGTGAGTCTGAGGATAAATCAATAGAAGTTAATCTAAAGAACAGAGAAAAAAGAGAAAAAATAAACAGAACTTTAGGAACTTCTCGGGCTATATCGACAGGTCTAATTTTCATGCCATGGGAGTCCCAGAAGATCAAGACAAGAGTGTAGCACAGAAAAAATATTTGAAGAAATAATAGCTGAAAATGTCTCAAATATGATGAAAGATGTAAACCTACAAATAACAAGCTCAGTAGGCCCTTAAAAGGATAAACTCAAATAAATCTAAATTCAGAAATGTCATAATCAAATAGCAAACGCTAACAACAAAAATGTTAAAAGCAACCAGAAACAAAAAAATGTTTTTGATAGGATATTCAAATGACTGCACTTTTCTCACCCAAAATCATGGGGGGCAGAAATAAGTGGACAGATTTTGTATCTACATTCTACTTCAAGTGGGAAAAAATATTGAGTCCAAGTAAGCAGTTAAAAGTTAAATATGTATTGTAATGCCTAGAGCAACCACTAAAAACCAAACAAATATACAAGGAGAAATAGTTCAAAAAATCAATTGCAATGAAATACTAAAAAATTAAATAATAAGAAAACAAATAGGACAATTGAGAATTAAAAAGAAGGAAGAAAACAGAAAGCAAATAATGTAATGAATGGTAGAACCTAAGCCTAAATATATCAATAATTATAACAAAGGTAAAAGCTCTCATTATCTCAGTTAAAACTAGATTTTCAGAATTAAACACTGACACAAATATATGTTGCATATGAAAAACTTGTGTCAAAGATAATATTGACATAAGAAAAAATAATGAGATTAAAAAAGATATACTATGCAAACACTAATTAAAAGAAAGAAATTAGGAGTTACCATGTTAATGTCACACAAAAGCAAAATGACATAGAATAAAAAGGCACAGTACATTATTATAGATGGGTAAATCAACTTAGAGGACACAACCATCTTAAAATTGCATTGGCAAACAACAGCTCTTCAAAAGATAAAATTGATGGAATTGAAAGGAGAGATAAATCCATACTTATAGTGGAGACTTCAACACTCTTTTCTTAGAATCAGAAGTAGTAATAGAACTAGCAAAACCAACAGAATCAACAAGGATTTTTCTCATGAATTAACTGGATCTAATTGACATAAACAGAGCACTCCGACAAACAACAGAAGAACATGCTTTCTCTTCAAGTATACATACAAAATTCACAAAGATAGGCATATCCAGAGTCATAAAACAAACTTTAAAAAGTTTGAAATAATTGAAATCGCACAAAGTATGTTCTCTGAACCTAATGGAATTAAATTAGAAATTAGTGACATAAAAATAATGAGAAAATCTCAAAACTTGGAAATTAAACAATATATGCCCATACAATCTATATGATGAAGAGACAGTATCAAGAGAAATTTGTAAATATTTTGATCTCAAGGAAAATTAATGTATAACATGTTGAAATGTGTGGGATGCACTTAATGCAATGCTTAGAGGACAATTTATGCCATTAAATGCCCATATTGGAAAACAGGAAAGGTTTCAAATCAACAAAGTGAGCTTCCATCTTAAGAAAATAGAAAAAGTACAAAGTTGACTGAACCAAATAGAAATAAAAAGTAATAAATATAAGAGTACAAATCAATGACACTGAAAACAGCACAGAGAAAAATCAATAAAACCAAAAGGTAAAATCATCAAAAAGAAAATTGATATGCCTATGGCAGAAGAAACAAAAGAAAAAGAGGGCAGATACAAATGATCAATATCAAGGATAAAAAAATGGGTATCACCCCAGTCTCTGTAGATATAAAAAGGATAAAATGGATATTATGAATAAATCTATGTATAATACATAATACAGTAGGTTAGGTGAAATGAATAATTATTCTAAAACTGAAAATGTCTAAAACCTCTCAGAGTGAAATAGGTAACCTTAATAGTTTGATAATTATTAAACTTCCTAACCCATTATTGAAATCTTGTGAAAAAGAAATTTCCAGAACTAGACTACTTTACTGCTAAATTTTATCACACATATAAAGAAGAAATAAACCCAAGTCTACACTATCTCTTGAAAAGGAAGAAACATTTCCAACATCATTTTATGAGATGAGCATTACTGTGACAAGAAAACCAGTATGAAAATACTCAAATACTTCAGATCAATATCACTCATGAACATTAAATGCAAAATCATCAAAACACTAGCCAGTCTAATCTAGCAACATATAAAAGAATAGTATAACATGACCAAGAAGTAGTATTTATCTCATGAGTAAAAGGTTGGCTTAGTATTTGACAATCAATCAATAAAATATATCTGGTAGTCTAAAGAAAAATTATATAATTATATCTATTAATATAAAAACAGACAGTATTTAAAATATATGCATGCATAATAAAAACTCTCAGCAAATTAGGAATTGAAGGAAACTTATTCAGACTGATAAAGGACATCTGCAAGCTAATGTAATACTTAATAGTGAAAGATACTAATATGTATTTATTAGAATTGCTATATTGACAGTATCAAGTGATGACAAGAAAGTGGAGCAACTGGAACACTCATACATCACTGATGGCGATGCCAAATATTACAACCATTTTGAAAACAGTTTGGCAGTTTATTATAAATCTAAATATATCCTTATTACATGGCCCAGCAATTCCTCTCATGTAGTTTTTTTTTTTTTTTGTCAAAGTGAAAACCTGTTTTCACAAAACCTGTATGTGAATGTTTATAGAAACTTTAATCACATTAGCCCCAAACTGATAATAACCCAATGTTTTTCAGTGAGTGAATGAAAAAACAAATCATGGTATAACTATACAATGAAATATTATTCAGTAACACAAAGAAATGAATTATAACAGAACAATTTGGATAATTATCAGAAGTATTATGCCATGTTAAAAAATTCAGTCTCAAAAGTTTATATATTGTTTGATTCCCTTTACATGACATTCTCAAAAAGCAAAAGAATAGTAACGAAGAACAGAACTGCAGTTGTCAGGGATTAGGAGCCAAGGGAGGGGACTACAAAGGGGTAGCATGGGAATTGTTTGTTTGAGATGGAGTCTCACTCTGTCACTATACTGGAGTGCAGTGGCACGATCTCGGCTCACTGCAACCTTCTCCTGGGTTCAAGTGACTCTCCTGCCTCAGCCTCCTGAGTAGCTGGGATTACAGGTGTGCAACACCACGCCCACCTAATTTTGTATTATTATTTTTTTTTTTAGTAGAGACAGGGTTTTGCCATGTTGGCCAGGATGGTCTCAATCTCTTGACCTCATTATCCACCTGCCTTGGCCTCCCAAAGTGTTGGGATTACAGGCATGAGCCACCATGCCCGGTGGGAGTGTTTTTTAAGAGATGAAAGTATTCTGTATCCTGATTGTGGTGATGTTTACACTAATGTGTTCATGTCTTAATACAGCAATATACATCTCCAAAAAGTCAATTTTAATAGATATTAATCTAAAAAAATGAAATAGAGCAAAAAATAAGCACACAAAGTAATGGTCTTAAAAATCAAATGATCGATTTTTTTAATCAAGTTGCTGAAATCATAGAGTTGGTAGGCAACTATTCAAATAAAAGGAAAATTTTACACAATTTTAAGTGACATGAAATAAAAAGGGGATTTGATCAAATTGAAAAAAATAATTTATCAAATCCCAGTACATGAGACCTGGGTAGCAGTACTTGAAGCTTAGTCGAAGTGAATTAAGGCAGTGTAAAGCAGTACAGATTTTTAAAGAACATAGTGAATTTATGAGAATCACATCTCAACCATTAGTGAGGCTGAAAACAACCACAAAAAGGCTAAGATCTTTTAGACATCCTAAAAAATTGTGACTCTATAAAAGAAGCAGCAGTTTGAGTACAAATGGAATTACGTAATTTTTAAAGCTTTTATCAACGAAATCAATGTATAAGCTTAAAAATTGAATTGTGTAGTCAGGCTTATAATAAAATACAGCAGTCCCCAAACCTACCACTCCTTACTCTCAAACATTTTTTTGGAGACACTACCTTTTCATTATTCCAGTTTTTGAATCTTAAGGAAGTTACTTATATATTTCTAAATAATATGGTTATCTTGCTATTTCTTCTCTGTTAATTTTCTGATGAACTACATGAGCATTTAGACTGTTTATTTCTTGTTCTTGTCTGCACCTTCCTAATATATTTGCAATTCTGCCTCTGCTCATTTCTGTACTTTCAAATGGCAGATTAAAGCTTGATTCTTGTTGCCTCATTCATGGATAGTGTCTCCTTTCTCCTATGTCAGCTATACCCTCATTTGAACAAATGTTTATTTATTTGTATTAATGTGGATTCATGAATTCTTATTTTGTTTCATGAGCTATAATCCACTATGATCACTAATTTAATGCTCACATTTGGACATGGGAGCCCTTTGAGTTGTGTCTTTCGATACTTTCTCATCATCCTTTGAGAACTTCCTATTTTCTACAACAGCAAAATATTTTAGGCTCATCTTATACTATCATGATGCAGCATTGAATTAATCTTGTATCCTAAATAATGATATTTGGAAATCAAGTTTAGGGTCTAAGATTGCTCAGTTTTACCATGTGTTGTTTTTTTCTATGTCCTTTCAGAGATCATAACCAATAAATCTCTCTCTCTCTCTCTCTCTCCATGTGTCATTTTTTCTATGTCCACTCAGAGATCATAACCAGTAAATCTATCTATTGATCTATCTACCTACCTATCTAATCTCCCCATAGCTACATATGTACATATATGCATATATTGATATTTATTTTAATAAAGATATACATATACAACTTATACTCAAAAGTTTATAAACAAAATTGTATGGCTTGTCTCATTCTCTTTGTAATTATAGGTATATGTATCACATTTTATCAGTATGTAGATGGACATTCCTCTGACTTTTTTTACATCTTTTAAACCAGAACATGCTTTACAATTGATGTTTTAGAATAAATTAAATATTTATATTATTTTTTTTAAAAACAAGGTCTCAAGTGAACAGATAATTAACTCACCTGTTTTGTCTGCCTTCTTGAGTCAAGTTCCTTTGGTTCCAAGTTTTGAAGTTCTTAGCCAAAACGATGACCAGGTATATGATTAACAGGGTTCAGAGCCACTCTGCTTGGAGCTACTTCCGTAACTAAGATCTAATGTAACTAAGTATGTTTAGCACTTTTAATGTTTTTATTTTTGAAGAAGTTAAATAAAATATGCTATAATAGAGTAAGTATAATATAAAGTATTAAAATAGAAAATGAAAAAAGTGCATGAATTGAAAGTAAAACAATTTTTTTTCTCTGCAGTATTATGTCTGAATTTTATATGATGGAAAAGGAAAATTATTGTGAAATGTCAGTCTGGGTTCAATAGGCTACCAGTTTCTAGAATTGTTCCCTATCTCTAATTATGTCTCTCTGTATAAAATTTCCTTTGTCAAAGCATCTAAGAAACATAGCATATGCTCTTTGTGGAGAGTAATACAATTCATTAGCATGTTAAAGATTCTTGAAAGGTCTTGCAATAAAGAAATCTATTAGAGATTGTTTAACACAGTGTACCCCAACTTTTTGATAATAAAATTATTTGTTCTGGGCAACATATATAACTAATTACACAGTATACACTTTGGAATACATTATAATAAAACAATTATGTTTTAAGAAACATCCTTAGGTAATGCTAGGCTAATGGAATAAATAAAAATTTGGTTTCTAGGCATGATCTCAGGATAAAATAATAATAAGTCTTTTGTCATCACTCATTTGTTTGTTCTTGTTTCCTCATCCATTAGTTGGGGTCTAATATGGTTTGACTTCCTATCCCCACCCAAATCTCATCTTGTAGCTCCAATAATTCCCACATGTTGTGGACGGAACCCAGTGAGAGATAATTGAATCATGGCAGTGGGTGGGGGGGTCTTTCCCATGCTGTTCTCAGTATAGTGAATAAGTATCACGAGATCTGCTGGTTTTAAAAATGGGAGTCTCCCTGCGCAAGCTCTATTTGCCTGCTGCCATCCATGTAAGATGTGACTTGCTCTTCCTTGCCTTCCACCATGATTTGTGAGGCTTCCCCAGCCACACAGAACTGTGAGTTCTCCATTAAATATCTTTCCTTTGTAAATTTCCCAGTCTCAAATATGTTTTATTAGCAGTGTGAAATGGACTAATACAGGGTCTATTCTCTAGAACTTGTTCAAAGTCTCTTTTTGAATTCTCCATCTTCTCTCATATCACTATTAGAGTTGTTTCCAGAATTCTTTGCATTCTTTGCTACTTTCTTTTGCATACTTTTGCTACTAAAACATTTCTTCAGGGTTCCCCAGTGTTCATCAAACATTTCCATTTTATCTTGCTTCAAGTCTACTATATTTTTGGAAGCATATAAATATACTAGTTAACATATGAAATAAAGCAGTTGGCAGTGTTTCCTTGACTAATTTGTTGTTTTCTATTAAAAAAGAGAAAAGGAGTGAAACAATGCAACAAGATATGCAATTACATGACCCTTGTCTTCTTACTATCTCTAGCAGAGAAAAGTATTCATATTGTTGCATTTTATTCTCTGTGAAGGTATTTATTAGGCCTTTGGCTCAAAGGTGTAATGTGAGAGTAACAAGATGTCCTCTGTTGACTTAGCTCTGACCTTCTCTGCATCCTACTCATCTATGGCAAGTCAGCTCAATACACTGCCGGATATTGTTCTCTTTTAGGAAATTCCTCCTGGAATCCTTTAGTAAACTTTCAGAAGGAAAAGGCAAATAAAGTTAAATTTCATTGAGAAATGCTGAATACATATAAAAGAAGTATCACTTTTGCCTTTTTTTTCAAAAGTTTATAAGCAACTGATGTAGACAGATTATGCTATCTTGATTTAAATAATCAATTGTCTTTAATTATTCCTAGTTTGAGCTGAATAATTTTAACCAGACTCCTTTAAAACAGAATACTCTCTTATTTTGAAAAGAATTAATTCTAATATCATTTTAGTTTATTGTATTTATAACAGAATTATCAAAGTAATTGATGATCATAAGTGATTTGATAGTTTATTGTGATGTTAATAAACAATAAGTGAAAATGTGAGAGAATAACTTATCTGCCATTGAGTAGCAATATTTTTGTGCTGTGGTTACAATGTTAAGCAAACTAAAATAAGCAAATCTTCATGCCAGGGTCTTAGTTAATGTCATTTTGTTTGGCTGAGAAAATCTGAAACATCTCTGAGCAGACATATTTTAAGAGAGCATTAGGACATGCATATTTTTAGGATGCTAATAGAGCCTCTCACCATCTTTGATTTTAGGTGCCAGAAATTATGATTCATAGTTCTTGATAGCATAGAACAGAAAACATTGTAAAGAGAAAGAAATTCTAACAGATTGCTCAGGAATGATTTCAGAGTGTCAGTTAATCAAACATTTCTCTTTCATCCCTTTAAGAAAATGCACACTTCTGTTTTGAAAAATGCATCTAGAAAAATCTTTACTTTTGCTTTGTAATGACCAGCAATTATTGATGAATTCTTACTGGTATTAAGAAAACTGTTTAGTGAAAGAATATATAGCATAATAATAACTTATAATAGCAAAAATGACACAGCTGAAAAGTTGCCTATGAAGAATGTTTCAAAAGAACAAAGGATGTGGTTTGTCATTACTGTTTTTACAATTCTGAAGAATATAATGACATTATTATAATGTATTACTCTATTTATGCTATTGTTCTAGAAAGTTTAGCCACTTGAAGTACCTTTAATAGATTTTTAAAAATTATATTAGAACATAGAATTTTAAAATACACAACAACATTCTGAAGTAGTTGTATTATTTTAGAAAGCTCTGACACAATTTAGATTTAAGGGTTGAACAGGAGTTACTTTTTATCACTATAATTGATGGGCAAAGTATTTTGCATTGAATAACAACTCTTTTAGAAATCCAAAGTTATAAATGGTTTTGATTATGATAATACATTTTTTGATTTTTGATTTCTTTATTAATGTTAACTTTCCTACTTGTGACATGGTTTTCTCTCAAATTCTAGTTGTCTAGGCTAGAATACTTGTTTAGCTCAATAGATTTCTACATCCTGTTTTTCATTAATATTTATTTGAAAGATCACTTTTAATTATAACAAATATAAAGTCATCAATGTTTTCCAAATTGTCAATAATGCTTTAAGAAAAAAATACATTAGTAAAATGAAAGTTATATTGTATTATGATATCTACTACATAGTTAATACAGTGAACATACACATCATATACCAGAAAAGCTCATGCATTATTGGAAGTGAAAAGAAATAAGATATAAAATAATGCTTTAAGAAAAAATACATTAGCAAAATGAAAGTTATATTGTATTATGATATCTGCTACATAGTTAATACAGTGAACATACACACCATATACCAGAAAAGCTCATGTATTATTGGAAGTGAAAAGAAATAAGATATAACTGCTATATTGTCTGAGTGTAAATTCATGTTTTGGTCAGTTCTCTTTCTTCAGGGATGATATTTACTTGTAGTCTGCTATTGAGGAATCTAAATTAGATGTGGCAAATTCTGCTGCATTTGCACCAATGGTGTGTTAGCATTATCATGGTTGTTTGTGTGTAGGGGAGGTGTGATTTTGCCAGTCACAAATGAAGCACAGGAAATGTTGATGGGGGCCATGCTACCTCTCTACTCTTGTATGTGTCTTGAAGCTCCTTGGTAGATTTCTGAATAGCACTGGGATGGTCCAGTTGGGCGTCTGGTGTTTGCTTGTTTCTCTTTTCTACTTCCTGTCGACAGTGTATGATATAAGGAAGTACTGGAAAAAAGACCAGGGTTACTGCTGAGGCCACAGCTAGTATAATTAAGAAATTCAAGTACTAGGCTGCTTTTCAGACAATCATTTTGAAAAGGGCTTGTACTCTCCATCATCAGCTAAAATTCCCCCTCCACTAATCGCTTCTGGATAGGTGGCCACTTGCTTTGTTTTATCAACCAAATGAAATTTTGCACCAGTCAATGTAAAATGGAGTGTAACATTTTTTTAGCACGTTATTACAGACTCCATTTCTTGACTGTATATCAATTAATTCTGTGGATTTTCAACGTCTTGTAATCAAGAAGAAAATGGAACATCAGCACCAATCCTGATGAAAATGCCCTCCTTTAGGCTATTAATGGGAAGCAGAAACCGGCTGCCCCTATCTAGGATTAGCATAATGTTTATGGCATTCAGTCCCTCTGGCCATAGCACATATTTCTCCACCCCGACAAAGTTTCTAAGAACCTTGCTGGCCAATATTTCTCACACATTTATATTTTTAATGAAGATTTCTACTTGATATGGCAACAGGAAGTCTTCTGTTGACATTATGTTAATTATCCAATTATGCCTTGCAATCTCAAAGGGGCACCTATTGTAGGCAATTATATCAATGGTAGTTGGTTTCTCCACATTTTCAGTTGTTGGAGAGCCATAAGGAATCTCACTAAATGGTGTTCTTTGGATGTATAGAAGCCATCCAAGTCTTTCTGAATAACCTTTCAATTTGTTTTAAATGCTTTGGGATCATCACTAATCTCACCAGGTTTTGGTGAGGTGGAAATCTCCCCTTTAAATACTCTTTCCAAAGCATAATCCAAAAGAACACTTGCAGATGGGTATGCATTCTGATCAGAGTGCACCTTGGAGAAAGTAATGAATACTGTCATCAAGAATGTGCCAACCATCATGGGCTCATCCTGCGTGTCCCCTGAACTTGTCCTATCCAAGCACAGGGGTCTCCAAGCTCCCACTACCAGAGCAACTGCAATATTGGACTGACTAAGCCAGTTGTCCTCAATTTTTCCTTCTCTTCCCTTTCTTCTTTCCTCCCAGCTTGGCCAGTTCTATTCTTTCCTTATTAGAGCACATTTTGTTATACACAGGAATGCAAAGAGAACACAGTTGCCATGAGAACTTTGTGGTGTGATGCTTATTGAGATTTTGAATGGGCTTTCACACAAAAATTACTGCTTCGTGGAAATTTTCAGGTATAAGAAAACATCTTACGAAGAAATCTCGTTATCCAACTGATCAGTCAATATTAAAAAAATGCATATGTAGGATATTGCAGATTGAAGCATACAAAGCATTTGTGTTTTAATTAAAATCTTAGAGGAAAAACTCATTCACATGAATTAATAGCAACATTTTTAGCAGGTTGCCTAAATGGTGACAAAATTTACATCTTTGTATTCAAGAAGAGTATAGAGTTACTTGGTGAAGATCACTACATATGTTAAATCCTTTCAATATGTGCTATAAATATTAAAGATCTATGGCTATTAAATTACGTGAGAGCAAATGACTTATGAGTAATTACAAATACCTGTTCTGCTTCTACTTATCATTTATTTTCTAAAAAGTAGCATGAAAATGAAATGAATGAAATGCAAATATAACATAAAAGAGTATAACTTCCTGTTAAATGATGCTTTATCATATAATGGAATATTACAGCCTAATTCAATGCAGGACTAAACCAACATTTGAAGAAAATGAGAACTCTGGAAACCAGAAGCCTCAGTCCTGAGAAAGCTCAGTACTCTGCCTGCTGTTTACATGTCTCTTTAAAAATATGTGGGGTTTTCCCCTAACTATTCCTATGGAATAGCAAAAGACTTTAGATTAAAATGGATTTCACTAATCATAGAAGTAAAAAAAGCAAGTAAATATAAAAAATAGCACAAAGTTGTACAGAAACCATCCGTATAGCTAAGGAATGAAATGAAGGAAATTTAGTTGTTAGAGATTTTATTATCAATCAGATACATCCTTGGTAGTTCTCATCTTTTTGTCTATTTGGGGGTCCCTCTTCTCCCACCTGTTTGTGTTTTGACTTTTTTCCATCTGCCATGGATGAACAATGGGTGTGTTCCTTCTAATACCCTGTTAAAGGGAAGAACCATGGTCTAGGTCTTTGGACACACAGTTGCTTTGTTCCTGAGAAGTGATTGTGTAGCAGCTGCAGCATCTAACAATGTTGGAAAGGAAGACACTGTGTTGCTTAGAGACCTAAGATACTCTCTGAGGATCCTTGAAACTCCAGGCTTCTCAATAGATAACTCAGTGTGAGTGGGTTTTACATACCAACCTTCCAACTCAGCATCTGGAGAAATGATTTCACTTATGATAAAAAGACTGAAGATATCTAAGTGAAGAAATAGTATATGGAAGTTTGAATGATTTGGGGAAGGACAACAAGATGCTCAAGTGCCTCAGACTTTCCAAGGTGCACAAAGTGGGAAGCAGCACTGGTAAACTCTTTAGGAAGAATACAACTCACACCTTTTACAGTTTCCGTCACATTTCCTTTTAATGATCACTTGTGATCCCTAGCAGGGATTCAGTCACTTCCCAGAATCACACAGCACATGAGTCATGGGATCAGAAGAGATGTCTGGTCATTTAAAAATTTAATTTAATTTTTAACTTTTATTTTTTGGTTCAGGGGTATATGTGCAGGTGCAGGTTTGTTAGGTAAGTAAATTACCTGTCATGGTGGTTTTATTTGCACATTATTTTACTATCCAGGTAATAAACATAGTACCTGATAGGTAGTTTTTTTTATCTTTACCCTCATCCCTGCCTACACCCTCAAGTAGGCTCTGGTTTCTGCTGTTTTCTTCATTGTGTCCATATGTACTCAATGTCTACTCCCACTTATAAGTGAGAACATGCAGTATTTGGTTTTCTGTTCCTGTGTTAGTTCACTTAGGGTAATTGCCTTCAGTTCCAACCATGCTGCTGGAAAGGACAGCTTTCATTCCTTTTATGGCTGTATAGTATTCCATGGTATATATGTATCACATTTTCTTTATCCGGTCTACTGCTGATGGGCATTTAAGTTGATTCCATTCTTTGCTGCTGTGCATAGTGCTGTGATGAAGCTATATGTACCTGTGTCTTTATGATAGAATTATTTGTATTCTTTTGGGTATATACGTGATAATGGGATTGCTGTGTTGAATGGTAATTTTGCTTTGAGTTCTTTGAGAAATTGCCAAACTGCTTTCCACAATGGTTGAACCAATGTACATCCCCACCAGCAGTGTATAAGCATTCTCTTTCCACCACAACCTCACCAGCATCTGGTATTTTTTGACTTTTTAGTAATAGCCATTCTGACTGGTGTGAGATGATATCTCATTGTGGTTTGGATCTGCATTTCTCTAATGATTAGTGATGTTGAGCAGTTTTCCATATGCTTATTGTCCACACGTATATCTTCTTTTGAAAAGTGTCTGTATATGTCCTTTGCCCACTTTTTAATGGGACTGTTTATTTTTCGCTTGTGTATTTGTTTAAGTTCCTTATAGACTCTGGATATTAGACTTTTGTCAGATGCATAGTTTGCCAATATTTTCCCTGTTCTGTAGGTTGTCTGTTTACTTTGTTGATAGTTTCTTTTGCTGTGCAGAAGTTCTGTAGTTCAATTAGGTCCCACTTGTCAATTTTTATTTCTATTGCAATTGCTTTTGGGATCTTCATCATGAAATCTTTGCCAGGCCCTATGTCCAGATGATAGTTCATAAGTTATCTTCCAGGGTTTTGGTAGTTTTAGGTTTTACTTTTAAGTCTTTAAGCCATCTTGAGTTAGGGTTAGGGTTAAAGTTATTTTGAATCTTGGTTTTCATTCAGTGCTGCTCCCAGCAAGCAGAGTACAGCATATTCACAGTCTTCCCTGGAGCAGGAGCATGTTCCCTTCTGTGATGTCATGAGGATCTGGCCTCCATTGGTACTTCTTTCCCAACTGAATGGAACAAAATTATAAGATGATAAGCAGTGGGGATTTTCCCTCTCTGTTTCCTTGTACCCTTTGGACTAGTGCAAGAATCTTGGATAGGCTGATCTCATTTTAAAACTTATACTTTTCCTCCACTGGACTTTGTTAAGGCTAGAATGGGGGAGGCAAGCAAGGTATGGGGTAGGGTATGTGAGGTAGCCTTTGATCACAGATCTGAGGTCTTGTTTTCAAATCAACCTTACCTATCCCTGGCTAGCTGTCTTTTTTGGGAGGTGGTGGTTGTGGTGCTGGGGTTTATTTTTTAATTGATCCTAAAGCCAGGGAGAAAAAGAGCAATTGCTTATTTAACTCTATAAAAACCTCAAATTAATATTATTTAAGCATGATAAGAAGAATGGGAAAGAGTCCTTAAAGAAGTAGACAATGCCAGTACTACCCCAATCTGCTCTTCAAGTTTATGGCCTATTTATGGCCCATTTCTGAAGGTGAAAGGAACTCAAACTAGGACTATTTCTATTAAGAGAAACCAGCTTTTTACTGATTTTCCCAATCAAGTAAATGTGTTTGGATCTAAGTGAAGACCTGTAGGATGTCCCCTCAACCCTTGAATAGTTCAAGTCTGATACCTGGGGGGGTCATTCCTGCCATTGCAGACTTCCTCATCCTTACACCTAATTGAATAACCAATTCCTGCTAATTCCATCTTCAGAAGAGCTTTGGAACCCATCCATATCTCTCCATCATCATCACTATTACTCTATGCTAATCAGTTATCATCTTTCTTTTTTCTCCTGTGGCATTTATCTCCACTGGGATAAATTCCTATTGGTCTTCCTGTTTCTTGTCTGTTCATGAATCCATTCCTCACATAGCAGCCACAGTGATTAAATCACGTTCATCTCCTGCTTAAATTCTTTCAGTGGTTTCCTGTCATACAGACAGTAAATCTAAGCCCTTTGTCATGGCCTGTATGGCCTTTTATGCTGTGACACCCAACCAGATCCTCCCACTATATCTTGACCACTCTCATCAATGACTACACCTCACCCCCCTGCTTGTCTTTAAATTCCCTCATGGCCTATACTAAGTTACTTGACTGGGCTGAGTTTTTGCCTGCATTAGAACTTTCTTACATCTCTCTTGTCTAGAATTTTTTTCTCCTGTTCTTCCTCTGAGCTTTATTAAAGAGGAACTCTGTTCTAGGCACCATGCTATATGTATTAAAATATAATTCTGATCCAAAAAAAAACAAAACAAAACCTGTCTTTCCAAGTGCCTTGGTAGAAGGAGAGAGTTGAGCTTTACTTTTTAGTAAAATTTTTCTATTTTTGTAAAGTTATATTAAAATCTTATATTGAGTACTTCCACCAAGGTGGCTGAATAGGAACAGCTCCAGAGCACAGTTCCTGGTGAGAGAGACACAGAAGGCGAGTGATCTCCACATTTCCAACTGAGGTACCAGGTTCATTTCAATGGCACTGGTTGGACAGTGGGTGTAGCCCAAGGAGGGCAAACCAAATCAGGGCGGGGTGCTGCCCCACCAGGAAGTGCAACTGGCTGAAGGATCGGGGACTTTACCCCCTTGGCACTCTGGTTCAGATACTGTGTTTCTCCCACGGCCATTGCAACCCACAGTCCAGGAGAATGCTGCTGGGTGGAAAAGCACCACAAGTTAACAACAGATCTGAGCAACAGCTCCAGGTGGTCCGGCACTGCCAGTTGTCAGCACAGATCTGCATGGAAGTATTGACTAGTGCTGAGAGCACCTGTGGGATGGATCTACCCGTCCCCTAGAAAGAGGGAGAGCTAAAAGCAGAGAGACAGGTGATATGGCTTGGCAGGTCCCATCTCCACAAAGACCAGCAAACTAAAACCCTCTCCCTTGAGAGTTCCACTGCCAGCACATCAGTCTGAGCTTGACCTGAGAAGATCGAGCTCAGTGAGGGGAAGGGCATCCACCATTGCAAAGGCAGGTCTAATCTCACCTGTGTAAACAAAAGCCAGAGGAAGCCTACACAGCAGCAGGGCTGGGTCTGAGGTAGCCCAGCAGCACTTCTGCATGCAGACAAGGACAGACTCAAGTGGCTCCATGACCCCTGAATAACCAAAAAAATATCTCATACAGGAGAGCTTTGGCTGACACCTGGGGGATACCCTTCTGGGATGAAGCTACCAGAGGATCAGGCAGCAATCCTCACTGCTCTGTACCCCCTGCAGGTGATTCCCAGGCAAGCAAGGTCTGGAGTGGGCCTCCATCAGTCCTACAGCAGAGGGACCTGACTGTTAGAAGGAAAACTAAAAAACAAAAAGAGATAGCTTCAACATCAACAGAAAGGATGTCCACTCAGAGACCCCATCTGAAATCACCAACTTCAAAGATCAAAGGTAGATAAATCCACAAAGATGGGAAGAAACCAGTGCAAAAAGGATGAAATCATCAAAGTCCAGAACACCTCTTCTCCTCCAAGGGATCGCAACTCCTCACCAGAAAGGGAAGAAAACAGGATGGAGAATGAGTTTGATGAATTGACAGAAGCAGGCTTCAGAAGGTGGGTAATAAAAAACTTCTTTGAGCTAAAGGAATATGTTCTAACCTAATGCAAAGAAACTAAAAACCTTGAAAAAAGGTTAGACGAAATGCTAACTAGAATAACCAGCTTAGAGAAGAACATAAATCACTTGATGGAGCTGAGAAACACAGTACGAGAACTTCGTGAAGCATTCACAAGTTTCAGTAGCCGAATCAATCAAGCAGAAGAAAGGATATCAGAGACTGAAGATCATCTCATTGAAATAAAACAAGAAGGCAAGATTAGAGAAAAAAGAGTGAAAAGAAATGAACAAAGCCGCCAAGAAATATGGAATTATATGAAAAGACCTAATCTACACTTGATCAGTGTACCTGAATGTGCTGGGAAGAATGAATCCAAGCTGGAAAACACTATTCAGGATATTATCCAGGAGAACTTCCCCAACCTAGCAAGGCAGGACAATATTCAAGTCCAGGAAATACAGAAAACACCACAAAGATATTCCTCAAGAAGAGCAACCCCAAGGCACATAATCGTCAGATTCACCAGGGTTGAAATGAAGGAAAGAATGCTAAGGACAGTCAGAGAGAAAGGTTGGGTCACCCACAAAGGGAAGCCCATCAGACTCACAGTGGATCTCCTGGCAGAAACCCTACAAGCCAGAGGAGAGTGGCATAGCGGCCAATATTCAACATCCTTAAAGAAAAGAGCTTTCGACCCAGAATTTCACATCCAGCCAAACTAAGCTTCATAAGTGAAGGAGAAATATAATCCTTTACAGATAATCAAATGCTGAGAGATTTTGTTGCCACCAGACCTGCCTTACAAGAACTCCTGGAGGAAGCACTAAATATGAAAAGGAACAACTAGTACCAGCCACTGCAAAAACGTACTAAATGGTAAAGACCAATGGCACAGGGAAGAAACTGTGTCAACTAACAGGCAAAACAACCAGCCAGTAACAAAATGGCAGGATCAAATTCATACATAACAATATTAACATTAAATGTAAATGGCTTAAATGACCCAATTAAAAGACATAGACTGGCAAACTGGATAAGAAGTCAAGACCCATTGGTCTGCTGTATTCAGGAGACCCATCTCACGTGCAAAGACACAGATAGACTCAAAATAAAGAGATGGAAGAAGATTGAACAAGCAAATGGAGAGAAAGAGAGAGAGAGAGAAAAAAAAGCAGGAGTTGCAGTCCTAGTCTCTGATAAAACAGACTTTGAACCAACAAAGATCAAGAGACAAAGAAGGTCATTACAAAATGGTAAAAGGATCAATGCAACAAGAAGAGCTAACTATCTTAAATATATATATGCACCCAATAAAGGAGCACCCAGTTACATAAAGCAAGTTCTTAATGAACTACAAAGGGACTTAGACTTCCACACAATAATAGTGGAAGACTTTAACACTCCATTGTCAATATTAGACAGATCAATGAGAGAGAAAATAAACAAGGATATCCAGGACTTGAATGCAGACCTGGACCAAGCAGACCTAATAGACACCTACAGAACTCTCCACCCCAAATCCACAGAATATACATTCTTCTTAGCACCACATCACACTTCCTTTAAAATTGACCACATCATTAGAAGTAAATCACTCCTCAGCAAATGCAAAAGAATGGAACTCATAACAGTCTCTCAGACCACAGTGCAATCAAATTAGATCTCAGGATTAAGAAACTCACAACCACACAACTACATGGAAACTGAACAACTGGCTCCTGAATGATGACTGGATAAACGATGAAATGAAGGCAGAAATAAAGATGTTCTTCGAAACCAATGAGAATGAAGACATAATGTACCAGAATCTCTGGGACACATTTAAAGCGATGTCTAGAGGAAAATTTAGAGCAATAAATGCCCTTATGAGAAGCAAGTAAAGATCTAAAATTGACACCCTATTGTCAAAATTGAAAGAGCTAGAGGAGCAAGATAAAAAAAAAAAAAAAAAAAAAAAAAAAAAAAAAAAAAAAAAAAAAAAAAAAAAAAAAAAAAAAAAAAAAAAAAAAAAAAAAAAAAAAAAAAAAAAAAAAAAAAAAAAAAAAAAAAAAAAAAAAAAAAAAAAAAAGCTTGCAGAAGACAAGAAATAAATAAGATCAGAGCAGAATGGAAGGAGATAGAGATACCAAAAAACCCTTCAAAAATCAATAAATCCAGGAGCTGGTGTTTTGAAAAGATCAACAAAATAGACAGACTGCTAGCCAGAATAATAAAAAAGAAAAGAGAAAAGAATCAAATAGAAGTAATAAAAAATGATAAAGGGATATCACCACTGATTCCACAGAAATAAAAACTACCATCAGAGATTATCACAAAGAACTCTATGCCCATAAACCAGTAAATCTAGAAGAAATGGATGAATTCCTGGACACTTGCACCCTCCCAAGACTAACCAGAAAGAAGTTGCAACCCTGAATAGACCAATAACAAAGGCTGAAGGCAGCTATTGATAGCCTACCAACCAAAAAAAGTCCAGATCCAGACAGGTTCACAGCCAAATGCTACCAGATATACAAAGAGGAGCTGGTATCATTCCTTCTGAAACTATTAAAAACAATAAAAAAGAGGGAATCCTCCCTAACTCATTTTATGAGACCAACATCATCCTGATACCAAAACCTGGCAGAGACACAACTAAAAAAGAAAACTATAGGCCAATATCCATGATGAACATTGATGCAAAAATCTTCACTAAAATACTGGCAAACCGAATGCAACAGCACACAAAAAAGCTTATCCATCATGATCAAATAGGCTTCATCCCAGAGATGCAAGGCTGGTTCAAGATACACAAATCTGTAAACTTAATCCATCATATAAACAAAACTAAAGTCAAAAACCACATGATTATCTCAGTAGAGATACCTTCAACAAAATGCAACAGCCCTTTTTGCTAAAAACCCTCAATAAACTAAGTATCGATGGACATACCTCAAAATAATAAAAGCTGTTTATGGTAAACCCATAGCCAATATTATGCTGAAAAGGCAAAAAGTGGAAGCATTCCCTTTGAAAAGTGGCACTAAACAATGATGCCCTCTCTCACCACTCTTATTCAATATAGTATTGGAAGTTATAGCCAGAGCAAGCAGGCAAGAAAAAGAAATAAAAGGTATTCAGTTAGGAAAAGAGAAAGTCAGATTGTCTCTATTCACAAGCAACATGATTGTATATTTAGAAGACCCTATTGTCTCAGCCCAAAATCTTGTTTAGCTGATAAGCAACTTCAGTAAAGTCTCAGGATACAAAATCAATGTGCAGAAATCACAAGCATTCCTATACACCAATAACAGAGAGCCAAATGATGAGTGAACTCCCATTCACAATTGCTACAAAGACAATAAAATACCTAGGAATACAACTAACAAAGGATGTAAAGGACCTCTTCAAGGAGAACTACAAACCACTGCTCAAGGAAATAAGAGAGGACACAAACAGATGGAAAAACATTCCATGCTGATGGTTAGGAAGAATCAGTATTGTGAAAATGGTCATACTGCCCAAAGTAATTTAAATATTCAATGCTATCCCCATCAAGCTGCCATTGACCTTCTTCACAGAACTGGAAAAAACAACTTTAAACTTCATGTGGATCCAAAAGAGAGCCTACATAGCCAAGACAATCCTAAGCCAAATCAGCAAAGCTGTTGACATCACGCTATCTGACTTCAAACTATACTACAAGGCTACAGTAATCAAAACAGCATGGTACTGGTACCAAAACAGAGATATAGACCAGTGGAACAGAACAGAGGCCTTGGAAGCAATGCCACACATCTGCAGCCATCTGATCTTTGACAAACCTGACAAAAGCAAGCAATGTAGAAAGGATTCCCTGTTTAATAAATGGTGTTTGGAAATCTGGCTAGTCATGTGCAGAAAGCTGAAACTGGACCCCTTCCTGAAACCTTATACTAAAATTAATTCCAGTTGGATTAAATATTTAAACATAAGATCTAACACCATAAAAACCCTAGAAGAAAACCTAGGCAAAACCATTCAGGACATAGGCATAGGCAAGGACGTCATGACTAAAACACCAAAAGCAATGGTAACAAAAGCCAAAATAGACAAATGGGACCTAATTAAACAAGCGTTTTTGCACAACAAAAGAAACTATCATTAGAGTGAACCAGCAACCAACAGAATGGTAAAAATTTCTGCAATCTATCCATCTGACAAAGGGCTAATATTTAGAATCTACAAGGAACTAAAGCAGATTTACAAGAAAAAAAACAAACAAACCCATTCAAAAACCAAACAAACCCATTCAAACCCATTCAAAGGATATGAACAGACACTTTTTCAAAAGAAGACATTTATGAAGCCAGCAAACATGAAAAAATGCTCATCATCACTGGTCATTAGAGAAATGCAAATCAGAACCACATTGAGATACCATCTCACACCAGTTAGAATGGTGATCATTAAAAAATCTGAAGACAACAGATGCTGGAAAGGATGTGGAGAAATGGGAACACTTTTACACTGTTGGTGGGAGTGTAAATTAGTTTAACCATTGTGGAAGATAGTGTGGCGATTCCTCAAGGACCTAGAACTAGAAATACCATTTGATCCAGCAATCTAGTTACGTGGTATATATCCAAAGGCTTATAAATCGTTCTGTCATAAAGACACATCCACATGTATGTTCATTGTGGCACTGTTTACAATAGCAAACACCTGGAACCAACCCAAATGCCCATCCATGATAGATTGGGCAAGGAAAATGTGGCACATATACACCATGGAATACTATGCAGCCATAAAAAATGATGAGTTTGTGTTCTTTGTAGGGACGTGGATGAATCTGGAAACCATCGTTCTCAGCAAACTGACACAAGAACAGAAAATCAAACACCGCATGTTCTCACTCACAGATGGGTGTTGAGCAATGAGGACACATGGGCATAGGGAGAGGACTGTCACACACCAGGGTCTGTTGGGGGTGGGGGACTAAGGGAGGGACAGCAGAGAGGGGCGAGGAGGTTGGGAGGAATAACGCTGGGAGAAATGCCTGATGTAGGTGACGGGGAGATGGAGATAACAAACCACCATGGCATGTGTGTACCTATGCAACAATCCTGCAAGATCTGCACATGTACACCAGAACTTAAAGTACAATAAAAAAGTAAAAAACCAAAACCTATGAGTAAAAATTTCAAAATGAGAAAAATAATGGTTATGATTAATAGTGTCTTTTCCTCAAGTTTACTCAACAGTAAGTAACTCCTTGGTGAATTGGACATAATCTAGCTAGTTCCTCAGCTTCCCACTCTCAGAAGTTTGATTTCAATTGTGTACCAAGAGTGAATCCATTTTTCCTTGTGACTTAACTACCATTTGATCCAGCAATACCATTACTGGCTATCTATCCAAAGGAAAAGAAGTCATTATTCAAAATGATACTTACACACGCATGGCTATAGCAGCAAAATTCACAATTGCAAATTTGTGGAACCACCACAAATGCCCATCAGTCAATGAGTGGATAAAGAAATGGTATACACGGAGAGATCCAAGATGGCCGATCACTAGCAGCTCAGGATTGCAGCTCCCAGTAAAAGCGCAGAGAGCCAGCGGACGCCACACTTACCGATAAATTTTTGCTGCCCACGGACCAGGACATTCCCAGCCGAGGAGCCCCACAGGTCGCCAGCGTGACCCTTTCGGCTGGCGCGGCTTTTTTGCCGGCGCCTCGGCTCGGTGGCTCTTGGTGCGAGTAAACGGGACTGAGTCTCCTTTTGGATGATGTTTGGAGCTCTGGGAAGTCAGAGCAGTCCATCCAGCTGACTGAAAAAGGGACTGAGAAGCCAGACCGGAGACCCCCGGGCAGAAAAGCACCACGAATTTCAACGCTGCTGTCTTAGCTAGCGTTGCGAGTCGCACAGTGAAAATTACATAGATTCCGGAGCTGGG
>PVKP010036358.1:0-22538 GCA_004027715.1 Plecturocebus donacophilus | reverse complement strand
AAATTGTCCATTCTCGTTAGCATTTCGTCAAACCTTTTTTCAAAGTTATTAGTTTCTTTGCATTGGTTTAGAACATATTCTTTTAGCTCACAGAAGTTTCTTATTATCCACCTTCTGAAGCCTAATTCTGATGATTCTTCACACTCGTTTTCCATCAAGCCTTGTTCCATTACTGATGAGGAACTAGCGTCCTCTGTAGGAGAGACTTTCTGATTTTGAGTGTTCTCCGTTTTTTTACGGTAACTTCTTGGCATCTTTATGGTTTTATCCATCTATCGTCTTTGTAATTACCCACTTTCAAATTAGGTCTCTGAGTGGACGTCCAGCTTGTTGATTCCCAGCTCCGGAATCTATGTAATTTTCACTGTGGCGACCTGCAACGCTAGCTAAAACAGCAGCGATGAAATTCGTGGTGCTTTTCTGCCCGGGGGTCTCCGGTCTGACTTCCCTCTTCAGTCCCTTTTTCAGTCAGCTGGATGGACTGCTCTGACTTCCCAGAGCTCCAAACATCATCCAAAAGGAGACTCAGTCCCGTTTACTCCGCACCAAGAGCCGCCGAGCCGAAGCGCCAGCAAAAAAGCCGCCCCAGCCGAAAGGGTCGCGCTGGCGACCCGTGGGGCTCCTCCGCTGGGAATGTCCTGGTCCGTGGGCAGCAAAAATGTATCGGTAAGTGTGGCGTCCACTGGCTCTCTGCGCTTTTACTGGGAGCTGCAATCCTGAGCTGCTAGTGATCGGCCATCTTGGATCTCTCTCCTCATGAAGTAAGGTAACTTTTAAGGTTTTTAGCCTGAGTAAAAACCTCAGGACTTTTACTCAATAAAAATCCTGGAGGAGGGCCAGGCACAGTGGCTCATGCCTGTAATTCCAGCACTTTGGGAGGCCGAGGCGAGTGGATCACTTGATATCAGGAGTTCGAGAGCAGCCTGGCCAACGTGGTGAAAACCCATGTCTACTACAACTACAAAAATTAGCCAGGCATGATGGCAGGCGCCTGTAGTCCCAGCTACTTGGGAGGCCGAGGCAGAAGAATCGCTTGAACCTGGAGGCAGAGGTTGCAGTGAACCAAAATCATGCCACCGACCCCAGCCTGAGCAATAGTACAAGACTCTGTCACAAAAAACAAAAACCCCAAAGCACTTTTCACATTTCCCGTCTCTTCCTTTTCTGTTCTTGTTACTCTGGCCCCAAAGCCTTATCCTAAAAAAAAAAACTCAGAAGAGGTGAAAAGGCTTGGATATGCATGAATGCAAACTTGGACAGCACATTATCTGACAGCAGACAAGATCTTGACCTTGTGCTGTACACACGGCATGGGCCATCCACAGCAAGAATAACTCGTGTGTGTGTGTGTGTGTGTGTGTGTGTGTGTGTGTGTGTGTCCGCATATGTGCACACACCTTTTATCCCAGTCAGGACACCAGGACTGTGTTCTTGGCTCCATCCCTAGCTGAGTGTGTGACAAATGCCCTCTTCTCACTAGTCTTCAGTGTCCTGACTGTGCAATGGCTACAGAATTTCCATCATAGTGCTCTATGATTTTCTAAGAATGGCCCATGACGAGGATTCTGTAGAAACTTCCAGGGTCAAGACCTGGCTTCCATTACAAAGTTGGTAGCAGAGGCCAAGAGGCTGGGCAGGTCATCAGAAAACCCCCAGCATCTGAGCAGAAAGGGACCTTAGCAATTATATCTTATTTCTGTGGGCTCAACCTTTTGTGACTCAGCTGGAAGACTTGTTGACTATGCAGATGTTTGAAAACGATTCCATAGGTTAGGGCAAGGCCTAGGAATCTGCATCTAGCTGGTTTTCTAGATGATTCTGAGGCAGGGAGTGCAAGGACAGCACTGGAAGTCACTCTGATCTAGTGTGAATCCCTCATTGTACAGACACCCTGAAACGTGAGTGACTTGCTGGATAATGACAGTGGCAAGAACGCATTGTGTCTATCGTGACAGCATGATGGCAAACACTCTGCAAGTCAACTCAGGCTTCATAAGAACCCTCTGTGGTGTATCTCATAATTGCCCCATGAACAGTTGGGGAAAGTGACTCACTGAGAGGTGAAGGAACTTGCCCAATACGACCTAGCCAGGAGAGTTGGGTCTCAAAGTTCCAGGATGACCTAGTGGCAAAGCCCCAAGCCAGGATCAGATGCAACCTGGAATGGAGCGCAGGGCTGACTGCTGGGCTGTGGATTGATCTGGAGAGACACCTGCCCTATCGTATTCATGATACTCATCACCCATCCTGCTCCAGGAGCGTTTGGCATTCTTCCCCGTTATTTTAACTACTTTTGAGACAGGGTCTCACTCTGTTGCCTAGGCTGGAGTGCAATGGTGATCATGGCTCATGGCAACCTAAACCTCCCATGCTCATGCGGTCTTCCTACCTCAGCCTCCCAAATAGTCTAGGACCACAGCTGAGTACCAGCACCCCTGGCTATTTTTTTTTTTTTTTTAGTTTTGTAGAGATGGGGGTCTCACTATCTTGCCAAGGCTGGTCTTGAACTCCTGGCTTCAAGAGATCCTCCCACCTCAATCTCCCGAGTAGCTGGGACCACAGGTACACACTACTATGTCCGGTTAATTTTTTAATGTTTTTGTAGAGACGGGGTCTCACTGTGTTGCCCAGGCTGGTCTCAAACTCCTGAGCTTAAACAATCCTTACACCTCGGCCTCCCAAAGTGCTGGGATTACAGGCATGAGCCACTGTGCTCAGCCACTTCTTTTTTCTTAAATTACTTAAGTAATAATATATGTACAACAGGAAAAGATATCAGAAAATACAAATAAGTAAAAAAGAAAAAAGGCCTTCATGAATCACATGCGTTTTCTCCTGAAATCTCTTGACAATCAGATATGGCCGCACACTGTTCACATCTTGGTTTATTTCCTATCAGACATTTCCCTCTTGCAATCAGACACAAAGAAATATAGACACTTGAACACTTTTTAAAGTAGCTTATACTGTACATCCTACTTTGTAATCTGCCTTTCATGTAGCAAATTGCCATAAACATCTTTCCTTGTCAAAAAACATGTGTTTTGACACTCACTCTGCAACCCTGTGAAACTCTTGTCATTTCCCTTCAACTCGGGACGCTTGTGAAGGCCCCGCATGGTTCTGAGCGGGTGGGAGGAGTTCAGCCGGAGCCCACTCCTCCCTGAATTCACAGGGCCACAGCGTTTCCTTCCAGCCACCAGATGGCAACATAGCCACTGGCAACAGGCAGAGACGTGGCCCGGCTGTCCCTATGTTAAAGCCACCAGCAGAGGTAGCATTTCCTCAGCCCCAGGCAGGTGACCAAGCACATTAGGGAACTTCCCCTTTGATGCCCAGGGGTCTGTTGGGGAGTGGCACTCTCTTTTGCCCCGGTTTGGAGGCACGTGCCCTGAGAAAGGAAGTCAGTTGCTCAAGTATTTTTCACCCTGTTGAGCTGACTGCAGCTGGACTTTAGTGTTCACGCTGGAGCTGCCCTAGGAGCAACCCAGCCCAGGCCCACCTCCCAGCTCCCAACAGGCACTGCATTTGACAGCAGCGTGAAAACGGCCAGTCTTGACTCCCTCTGCAAAAATGCCCTTAAAAAGTAGCTCTAGGGGCCAGGTGCTGTGGCGCTCGCCTGTAATCCCAGCACTTTGGGAGGCCAAGGCAGTGGAATACGAGGTCAGGAGTTTGAGACCAACCTGACCCACGTGGTGAAACCCCGTCTCTACTAAAAATACAAAAATTAGCCGGGCATGGTGGTGGGCTTCTGTAATCCCAGCTTCTTGGGAGGCTCAGGCAGGAGAATCATTTGAACCTGGGAGAGAGGTTGTGAGCCAAGATCGAGCCATTGCACTTCAGCCTGGGCAACAGAGTAAGACTCCATCTAAAAAAACAAAAGAACTAGGGACCGGGTGCTGTAGCTCATGCCTGAGATCCCAGCACTTTGGGAGGCTGAGGGGGAGTGAGTCATTTGAGGCCAGGAGTTCCCAGCCTGGCCAACATGGTGAAACCCCATCTTTACTAAAAATACAAAAAGTAGCCCCGTGTGGTGGCCCTCGCCTGTAATCCCAGCTACTTAAGAGGCTGAGGTGGGAGCAGAGGTTGGAGTGAGCAGAGATCGCACCACTGCACTCCAGCCTGGGCGACAGAGTGAAACTCTGTCTCAACAACAACAAAAATAGCTCTAAGAGGTTGGTTAGTGGGTATACACGTACAGTTAGACAGAAGGAATAAGTTCTAGTACTTGACAGTATGATAGAGACTATAGCTAACAATGTGTTGTATATTTCAAAGAACTAGAAGAAATGATTTAAAGTGTTCCCAACACAAAGAAATGATACACGTTCAAGGTGATGAATATTCTAAACACCTGGCTGTGATCATTACACATGGTAGGCATGTATCAGACTATCACATGGACCCCATCAATATGCACAAACAGTATGTATCAAGATAATAAATAGCTCTTAGCATAGTAAACATTATCCTAAGTAAAAGATGCCAGACCCAGAAGGTCACATACTATGTTACCTTTTTTTACTTTGAGACGGAGTCCTGCTGTGTCGCCCAGGCTGGAGTGCAATGGCGCAATCTTGGCTCACTGCATCCTCCACCTCCCAGGTTCAAGCGATTCTCCAGCCTCAGCCTCCTGAGGGATTACAGGCACATACCATCAAGCCCGACGAATTTTTGTATTTTAGTAGAGATGGGGTTTCGCCATGTTGGCCAGGCTGGTCTTGAACTCCTGACCTCAAGCAATCCACCCACCTTGGTTTCCCAAAGTGCTGGGATTATAGGCGTGAGCCACCACGCGCGGCCCATTATCCCATTTTTATGAACTATCCAGAGCAGGTAAATCCATAGAAACAGAAAGTAGGTTAGTAGTGACCAGGGACTGGGGGAAGGGAAATGGGGAGTGAACTGCCCACTGGGTTTCTGTGTGGGCTGATGAAAAACTTCTGGAACTAGAGAGCAGGTGTTAGGGAATGGGATGTGTCCCCCTCCCCCTAAAATTCACAAGTTGAACCCCCTAATCCCCAAGGTGACTGTATTTGGAGCTAGGGCCTGTAAGGAAGTAATAAGGATTAAATGAGGTTGTAAGGCTGGGGCCCTGATTCCACAGGACTGGTGTCTGTATAAGAAAAAGAAGAGATACCAGATTCCCTGCCTCTCTCTGCGCATGCAGAAAGACCACATGAGGATATAGGGAAAAGGCTGGGCTGTCTGCAAGCCAGAAAGAGAGGCCGCACCAGAAATCAATCCTGCTGGCACCTTTTTTTCCTTTCACTGTTTTCTTTTTAAACAAAGAGACAGAGTCTTGCTCTGTCATCCAGGCTGGAGGACAGTGATGCAATCCTGGCTCACCATAGCCTCCCCCGAGACTCAAGCAATCCCGATGCCTCAGCCTCCCCAGTAAACTGCAGGCACATGCCACCATGTCTGGCTAATTTTTACTTTGTAGAGATGGAGTCTCACTTTGTTGCACAGGCTGATCTCAAACTCCTGACCTCAAGCCATCCTCCCTTTTGGGCCTCCTAAAGTCCTGGGATTACCGGTGTGAGCCTCCACACCCAGCCTGCTGGCACCTTAAACCTTAGACTTCCAGCTCCAGAGCTGTAAGAAAAAAATGTAATCCCCCCAGTGTGTGGTGTCTTGTCATGTCAGCCAGGGCAGACTCATACGGGGTGGGGGGGTTGCACCACCTTGTACACCCACTAAATGCCACTGAACCGTATACTTAAAAATGGGGAAATAGTAAATTTCATGTTCCGTGTATTTTATCACAATCAGTAATAAAAATAACCAGGTAGCCCCATCCCACTGGACTGCTGCGAGGATGGCCTGAGGTGAGCTGCTGTCCCGGGGGCTGCTTCCAGAGTCCATGGCCACGGGCTGGAGCTGAATGCAGCGCTCCTGCGGAACGGGGTTCGAAGTGGAACTCAGTCGCCTTCTTGCTGCTGCTTCCCAAAAGCGGGGACAGCAGCTACAGGGCCTGGTGTCCGGGGCTGCTGCTGGAGTTCAGCTACTGCTTTTTTTTTTTCTTTTCCCTTTTTTTTTTTTTTTTTTTTGAGATGAAGCCTTGCTCTGTCGCCCAGGCTGGAGTGCAGTGGTGTAATCTCGGCTTACTGCAACCTCCACCTCCTGAGTTCAAATGATTCTCTCACCTCAGCATCCCGAGTAGCTGGGACACTCGTCACCACACCCCGTTAATGAGCTCAGCTGCTTCTTAAATATACTCATGCTGGGGTGCCTGATGTTTGTTTGGAAAATTCTGTCACCGTCAATCATCAACTTCAATGGAGATCAAATGGTTGTTGACCGGCGCCTGGAGGGAGGAGAGAGGCAGCTCAGAGAAACCCAGCTGGGCCTGTGACTCAGCTTTCCCCTCTGTGAAGTGGGGTAGTAATAAGCACGCCCACCGTCTAGGGCTGGTGTGAGGAACAGAGGAAATGATCTGCTAAGGGCCAGATCACAGCCTGGGGCGGGGTAAATCCACAATTCATGTGGGCCTTCATCACGGTTCTCTCTTGCAGGTGCCAAGGGAACAGCATTCCTGTCCTTCTCGTTCACTGCATCTCCTCCAAGCCCAGAACAGTGCCAGGCACATCACAGGCACTCAGGCGGCATTTGCTGAATGGATGGCAAAGGTGGAGTTTGCATTAGACAAAACAATTTCCTTATTCTGTGTCAAAATGACCACCAATGATTTTACCTAAAATCCAAGCCAGTTAGTTACCGTTATGAGTTGAATTTCACACCCTCCCAAATTCACATTTTGGAGTCCTAACCTCCAGAACTTCAGAATGTGACCTTATTTAGAAATAGAGCCAGTGCGGATGTACTTAGTTCAGAAGAGGTCATGCTGGCGTGGGGACGGCCCTGATGTGACAGGTGTCCTTGTGACACGGGGAAATTGGGACTTAGACACGCACTCAGTGGGACCACCCTCTGAACATGAAGCCAGAGGTCAGGGTGAGGCCTCCACAGGCCAGGGAGGACCAAAAATTGCACCAAAGCACCCGAAGCCAGGAGAGGGCCTGGGGCAGATTCTGTCTCACAGCCTCAGAAGGAAGCAACCCTGCAGACACCCTGATCCTGGCTTCCCAGCCTCCAGAACTGTGAGAGCAGAAATGCCTGTTTTTAAGCCACTGAGCTCCTGATACTTGGCTACCGCAGCCCTAGCAAACTAATGAAGCTACTCCGCTTTGAAGGCCTCACATGCGCTATAGCAAGATCCTACAGTGGAATTCACCCTATTCCTGGGACTGCAGATAATGATAATTTCTGAATTCTGAAGCCAGGAAGTGCAGAAAAATAAGCAAAGGGATCCAATTGAAAGCTCTGGAGAGTCTACACTGTCCCTGAGGAAAGTGTTCGCTTTCTCAGCCTCCCCTGCCCCTTTGGTGATCTCCCTAACTTGGCATCTCCATGATGCCTGGAGGACAGGATGCCATGATGCCCTAGGCCCCAGCTGGCCCCTGCTCCTGTCTGCAGCTGGGGGGACTCATCCTCAGGGGTCCCGGCTTGCTCAGAGCCAGCCACAGGTGTGGCTGCATCTTGTTCCTCACCACCGCCTGCAGGTCTTGAAGCTGGCCATGCCCTCCACCACCCCCTGGTCTGTTGTACCCCTACACGCATACCCAACCTCTGCTGAGCAGTCGACCCATCTGCCCAGGGGGCTCTCATCTCAGCACCTGTGGGGCAGCGGCCCTAGAGCCCGCAGTGCCTGGCACCAGTAGTGAGTGCTGAGTGGCCCAGTAAATGAAGCAGCCTGTAATTCTCAAATCCTAGAGTCCCGGGCTGTAAGGCCCATGACAGACAGTCCTATTGCTAACGGAAGTTGGTCGTTTTATTTTTCATCTCCCAGATTCTCAAATTACCAGGCGATTTCATCAGGGCCCTTTGCTGTAGACTGCCTGACCATTGACTGTGAGAAAGAAGAGAGAGTGGACTCTCGGGCTTGAGGAGAGATGCTCTTTTCTCCTGGCTGAGCTGGTGGTTCCTGCTGGGCTGCAGGGTTTTCAAACACGTATTCATGGCATGTCACGTGGAAGCCCAGTCCACAGAACAGAAGTAATTGTGCTCCGGTTGACAGGAGGATGGGAACCCGGAGCTCTGTGTGCCTGGCCCTCATCCTCTCATCCCCCTCCAGCCTCGAGCTCTGGGGGGAGCCCCAGGAGACCCCCAGACACTTGGAAGAACAACAGTGAAACCTCCGACCTCAGAGACAGAAGAGAATGAAGGTAATGACCAAGCTTTCCTTCCGGCTTCTCTGTATCAACACAGGACATTTCCACTATTTTGTATTTATAAAGATGTGCCTTGCTCCAAGAAGACTATAGAAATACCAAGGGAAAGCAGAGGTACAGGATGCGATGAAGCCAGGGAGTATGGTTCCTACGTAGACATGCATAACATATGATTACGAGCTGAATGCCTGTGCCCCCAGAATTCATCTGGTGAGGCTCTAGCTGCCAGTATGGCTGTACTTGGAGACAGACCCTCTAAGGAAGGAATTAAGGTTAAATGAGGGCATAAGGGTGGGACCCTGATCCAGTAGGATTTGTGCCTTTATAGGAAGAGACCCCAGAGAGCTCACTCACTTGCCTTCCATGAGCACATACCACGGAAAGGCCATGTGAGGACATGGGGAGAAGGTGGCCATTACCCACAAAATTTCATATGTTGAAGTCACAAACCCTAGGACCTCAGAATGTGACCCTGTTTGGAAATAGTCATTTATATATCATGAGTCCAGTTAAGATGAGGTTACACTGGAATAGATGGACACCTAATCCAATATGGCTGGCATCCTCATTGTTTTAATTATGTATTGAGATAGGGTCTCGCTCTGTCGTCCAGGTTGGAGTGCTGTGATGCAATCAAAGCTCACCGTGACCTCAAGTCCCAGGCTCAAGTGATCCTCCCAACTTGGCCTCTTAAGTAGCTACAACTATAGGCACATGCCACCACACCCTGCTAATTTTTTAATTTTAGTAGAGATAGGATCTCACTATGTTTCCCAGGCTGGTCTCAAACTCCTAGGTTCAAGGGATCCTCCTGCCTTGGCCTCCCTAAGCTCTGGGATTTCAGGTGTGAGCCACTGTTCCCAGCCTGGTGTCCTTATTTTTCATTTTTATTTTTTTGTTTTTGAGAAGGAGTCTCATTCTGTCACCCAGGCTGGAGTGCAGTGGCGTGAGCTCGGCTCACTGCAACCTCTGCCTCCCAGGTTCAAGCAATTCTCCTGCCTCAGCCTCCTGAGTAGCTGGGATTACAGGCACACACCACCACACCCAGCTAATTTTTGTATTTTCAGTAGAGATGAGGTTTTCACCATGTTGGTCAGGCTGGTCTCAAACTTCTGACCTCGTGATCCATGTGCCTCAGTCTCCCATAGTGCTGGGATTACAGGCGTAAGCCACCATGCCTGGCCCTGGTGTCCTTATTAAAAGGGGAAATTTGGGCACAGACTCAGAGAGAGAACACCATGTGAGAATTAGAATGATGTGGCCACAAGCTGAGAAATTACCAGGACCTAGAAGAGGGGTCCTTCCCAGCGCCTTCAGAGGGACCCTGTCAATATCTTACTCTGATACTTCTGGCCTCTAGAACTGTAAGGATATCAATTTGTGTTGTTTAAGTCCCCCAGTTTGTGGTACGTTGTTATGGCAATCCCAGAACTAATATACATATAGTCCTAACAATACATGTGAGTTCCACCTTCAGTTATGACATTCCTGGTGGGTAAGGCAAAGAAGGAAATCTGTTATTGGAGTCTCAGCATTTCATGCAGGCTGAGCTGGCAACCTCATCAAAATGGACAGATCCGGGGTCATGAATGCAGTGCCTGGCACCCAGGTGGTACTTAAAAATAAATGTTACCTGGCATTTTCTCATTTTAAAATTTTTATTATTTTTTAACCACTGATTTTCTCCCCCCATGAAATCATCACGTTAGAAAACAGCAGACTAGAGGCTGGACGTAATGGCTCACGCCTATAATTCCAGCACTTTGGAAGGCCGAGGCAGATGGGTCACCTGAAGTCAGGAGTTCAAGACCAGCCTGGCCAACATGGTAAGACCCCATCTTTTCTAAAAATATAAAAATTAGCCAGGCATGGTGGCGGGCACCTGCAGTCTTAGCTAGGTGGAGGCTGAGGTGGGAGAATCGCTTGAATCTGGGAGGCAGAGGTTGCACTGGGCCCAGATAGTGCCACTGCACTCTAGCCTGGGCGGACTCCCTCTCAAAAAAAAATAAATAAATAAAATAAGACAGTAGACTGGAAACTGTGTAAAGTTTCCCTTCAGCCCTGCGGTTTTAAGATCTTACAATTCTCTTTCAGCAGCTAGTGTTGGTTTTCATTCCAGAGAAGTAGTGGATATGGGAATGCAGAGGCTATGGACTCCGGCCAAACCACAGGACCGATGCCAGCCCTGTTTCCCAGGCGTGTGCTACAGGGACTGTCCCTTGCGTTGGCAGAAAGAAGAAACTTATGTGCTTTGCGTTTGTCTTCCCGTTTATCTCACAGAAGAGCTATCAGGTGATTTGTGTTCCACCCTTCCTGCTGTGCAAGCTTGGGGAAAGCGCATGACCTCTCTGCGCCTTGTTTTGTTTTTCCTTTGTAAAGACATTTCTGGCTTAGTGCAATGACTCACACATGTCATCCTAGCACTTTGGAAGGCTGAGGAGGGAGGATCACTTGAGCTCAGGAGTTCAAGACTAGCCCGGACAACATGGTAAAACCCATCTCTACAAAAATACAAAAATTAGCCAGGTATGGTGTTGTGCATTTGTAGTCCCAGCTATATGGGAGGTGAGGTGGGAGGATTGCTTGAGCCCAGGAAGTCGAGGCTGCAGTGAGCCAAGATCACGTCACTGCACTCCAGCCTACACAATGGGCGACGGAGCAGACCCCTTCTAAAAAAATAATAAACAAATAACAAGACAGACATTTCCTGCTCACCGACAACTTGTGTCCCTGGCCTATGTCGCTTGCTGCTTGCAGCATTTTCTCACAGCGCTCAGGTTGACTCTAGGGTCCTTGTCAACACTATGCTGCTACGACAGACGTTTTCAACCGGACCCACGGCACCAAAGAGGAACAGCTCCCGCATCCCTGGACTAAATCATCTCAAAAGCCCCTTCAGGAGGGAGTGTTCCAGAACGCCTTTGTGCTGGGTCTTTGAGTTGGTTGCTGCGCCTCTGTGCCTCTCACTAGGTTGCGGTGTGTGTGTGGTGGGCGTCCGAGCCCCTGACCCCCAGCACTCACTCACACACCTATGGTGGGCTTACGGCCACTGGGCCCCAGGGCTTCAGGGCAGCGGTCGTGAGAAGGCGGCAGGTTCCAGCCCTGGCAGCAAAGCACTGCAGCCTTCACCCGCTCATCCTGCCCCGAGCCACTGCAGCCTTGCGCTTAGTGCTCAGAAATATTTATTTATTTTGTCAGATAAAAAGCAAATGTGACTTCACTCCTATTACAATGGCTACTATTTAAAAAAAAAAAAAAAAAAAAAAAACAACAACAACTAAAAACAGAAAATAAGAAGTGTTGGTGAAAACGTGGAGCAGCTGGGACCCCTGTGCGCCATCAGCGGGAATGGAGAGTGCTCCAGCCACTGCAGAATGGCCTGGAGGCTCCTCAACTATTTCAAACACTGGAATTAAAAGCCATATGAGGCCGGGCGCAGTGGCTACCCCTGTAATCCCAGCACTACGGGAGGCCAAGGCGGGTGGATCACCTGAGGAAGGGAGTTTGAGACCAGCCTGGCCAATATGATGAAACCCCATCTCTACTAAAAATACAAAATTAGCCGGGTGTGGTGGTGTGTGCCTGTAGTCCCAGCTACTCCGGAGGCTGAGGCAGGAGAATCGCTTGAATCCAGGAGGTGGAGGTTGCAGTGAGCTGAGATTGCACCACTGGGCTCCAGCCTGGGCAACAGAGTGAGACTCGGTCTCAAAAAAAAAGAAAAACTATATTAAAAATTGAAAGTAAGGTTGGGTTTGGTGGCTCACACCTGTAATCCCAGCACTTTGGGAGGCCGAGGTGGGAGGATTACTTGAGGTCAGGAGTTCGAGACCAGCCTGGCCAACATGATGAAACACGATCTCTACCAAAAATACAAAAATCAGCCAGGTGGCTGGTACTGGTAATCTCAGCTATCTGGGAGGCTGAGGCAGGAGCTCACTTCATCTCAAAAATAAATAAATAAATAAATATTGAAATTAAAAATTAGAAACAGAACCAGCAATCCAAAAGAAGTGACAGCAGAGTCTTCTTTTTTTTTTCTTTTTTGAGACGGAGTCTCACTCTGTTGCCCAGGCTGGAGTGCAATGTTGCAATCTCAGCTCACTGCAACCTCCACTTCCCAGGTTCAAGCAATTCTCCTGCCTCAGCCTCCTAAGTAACTGAGATTATAGGAGCACACCACCACGCCCAGCTAATTTTTGTATTTTTAGTAGAGACAGGGTTTTACCATGTTGGCCAGGCTGGTCTCGAACTCCTGACCTCGGGATCTACCTGCCTCGGCTTCCCAAACTACTGGGGATATAGGTGAGCCACTGCACCTGGCCAGACAGCAAGGTCTTGAAGAGAAGCTGCAGTCCTGCTTCTCTTGAAATCAAGGCCAGGTGCAGCCTTAGTTTCAATTGTGAATGAAGTTCACAGCAGCCTCATTCACAATAGCCAGGAGGTGGAAGCAACGCAAGCGTCCATTTTCAGATGAATGACTCGATGAGCTCTGGTGCATATGTGCAAGGGGAATTTTATCCAACTGGAAAAAAGAGGAAAATTTCAACACATGCTACAACATGGAGAACCTTGAAGACATAAGTCAGTAGGAAGGGTCAAATACTGTGATTCCACCAGAAAGAAAGTAGAATGGTGGGTGCCAGGGACTGGGGGCAGGGGGCAGGGGACAGGGAGTGAGTGTTTACTGGGGACAGAGGAGAAAGCCCTGGAGATGGATGGTGGTGATGGCCGCACAACAAAGCGAATGTGCTTTACTCAATTATCCTTGAAAATGGTTCACATGGCTATTTGGTGTTATGTTTTTTTTACCACAATTTTAAGAAAAAGAGAAACAATCACATATATTTTTTAAAAACAAAAACAAACAAAAAACAGGCCGGGCATGGTGGCTCATGCACTTTGGGAGGCCAAGGCAGGCGGATCACGAGGTCAAGAGATCGAGACCATCCTGGCTAACACGGTGAAACCCTGTCTCTACTAAAAATACAAAAACTTAGCCGGGTGTGGTGGCACATGCCTATAGTCCCAGCTACTTGGGAGGCTGAGGCTGGAGAATCACTTAAACCTGGGAGGCGGAGGTTGCAGTGAGCCGAGATCACGTCACTGCACTCCAGCCTGGGCAACAGAGCTAGACTCCGTCTAAAAAAAAAATCTGGACTTGGGTAAGCAGAGACTTTATTGGAAAGCATTGTTGCAAGAGGAAGGAAGGGACGATTGAACAGAGAGAAGGCTCCGCAATGCCACCCGCAGGCATCTTGAAGCCCGGGTACGAAGGGCTTTCTTCTCCAGGGAGGAGCGGACAAGGCTGAGACAGACCCAGGTGTGTGCTAACTAGATAGCAGATGACAGCATGTCTTCCCTGTGGCCAGACAAGTGTTTTGGGAAGTGTCACTAGGAGGGGGTATCCAGTGGCCCAGGCTGAGGGGAGATCCATGTCTGGGGACCTGGGGAGAGGAGAAAGGCTGAACTAAATTTGGGTCAATCAGATGAATGAACAAGTCCAGATTGGTCAGTGGGGACACACAGGTTAGCCAATGTTTGATGAGCCAAAGAATGAGAATTTGGAAGCTCTGCGCCTGGCCTTGTCTCAAACAAACAAGTAGTGGGTGGGCATCTGTGAGTCTTGCCTAAGTCCACTGGGAAAGGTTGGGTCTTGGCAGTAGGCTGTTTCCTGGGACACGCAGGCAGTGAGGGGATTTCCTAATCCTGACTGTTTCCTGGGAGCACAGCTTCAAGTCCAATTCAGCACTGTCCACTCAAATAGGATGGAACTGAGAGATGTTATAGAGTATCCGATTTTTTTTTCTGACGCAGAGGGGACCATCAATAAACATCTATTGAATGAATGAATGAATGAATGAGTTGGCAGAAGAGAGCAACCACTAGGAGCTGGAGTAATCTGAGAAGGCTTCATGCAGGAAGGTGGTGTTTGAGGTGGGCCTTGAAGGAAGGATATGTTCAATGGACAACACATTCATGACCCAATAAAACCGTTCCGAGGTGGGAAGGCAGGAGAACGCTTATGTGTTGGGTGCACATTACACGAGAGACCTCATGTGGGTCCTTCAGGCACTCTAGTCTCTTCAGGCAGAAAGGGGTTAAGACGGAGGAATTCATTGCTGACAGAGCTGTTGGAAGGTGGGGAGGAGCGAATGTCGGCCCGGCGTTTATGTCAGTTCTTCTGGGAACCGTTTCTCTCCTTCTCCCTCCTCTCTGTTTTTGCCACCCTTGGTCATGAGCAAGTCAGCCTCTGAGACTCAACCTCCTGAAAAGCAAAGCCAGAGCCGAAGCCTCTGCCAGCCCAGGGCCAAGGCACCCACCAGGGGCCTCCTGTATTTGAGATGGATTGAAGCTCTCCAGTCGCTGTCTTGATGCATTCCCTGCCAATACCCCAGGGATGCAATTATGCAACCGAGCTTTTCAAACAGACCTCCCAGCTGTGCAAGCAAAACCAAGGGGAGCAGGGCTCCGATCCAGCTCATCTTCAGGGCCCCACTCCTCTCATCAGCCTGGCAACTTACAGGGCTCAGGAGGAGGAGGAGGTGACCTCGAGCCGGCCAGAGACACTAGGCCCTTCCTGGAGCATTGACGAGGGAGCAGGACGATGGCTCAGATATCAGAACAAGCCCTGGCCTCTGAGCAGGTCGAGGTGATGGCCGGGACATCAGAAGCAGTTCAGGATGCCCACGGGGTGTTCCCATGCTATCCCCGAGGCCCAGGGTCATGCAGCAGCAATGCGGCTGAACAGGAAGTAGAAGCTGGGTCACTCAGATCCCGCTACACCTGTGCTGAGCCCTGGCCCCAGTTCCTGACACCCCTCCCTCCAGCCAGACTGAATCTCTGCAGATCCCACCATCCATGGAACCCCCATACTCCCACCACCATGCCTGTGCTCACGTCGCTCCTGCCCAGCTGCCTTCTTCCCAGCCCCTCCTCCTTTCTCGGCAATTACTGTACAATAAGCCCTCCTCGACTCCACCCAGGGGACCGGCTCCCTGCTAGGCAGAAGAGCATCGTGGTCCACCTAAAAAAAGACACTAGAGAAAATGATCTCTAAATATGTTGCGCTTACTTGGGAGTAAGAAATAAGGATTATAATCCAAGATGCAGTCAAGCCATCAGTGCATTTGGTGGGGGAAGGAGAAGGGGTGCTTTTATTAGGAAAAAGAGATTTCTATAAGCTTCTTAGAAACAGAGTTCATTGGTTCCAGAGGCTCAAAGCCACAGTTGTCAGTTCTTCGGTGGAGACGCCAGGGCCGGGCGAGCGTTGACCGGGAGCGCCTTATCTGCTTTGCTGCAGTCCTGAAGAGTGTCAAGTGGTAAGCCTCATCAAAGCAGGAGACGTGTGAAGGACACAGCAGAGTTTCTTACGGGGTTTTAGAAAGTCCTTGGAAACAGTTCTTATCTCAGACATGGAAGTGCGAGCCTCCTCTCCTTCACGCCTTCCCAACCCTATTTCTCTAAGTCTGACAGAAGTGATTTTATCCTGGTATCTGCAACTTTCACAGCGTTGACGGTGACTGACAGTTGCCCAGGTTCACAGAGCTGCCCTCGCCATTGCCTGGTGATGGGAGTCACGTTCCTCCGAGCCTCAGTTTTGCCCTCTGTGCACTGGGGAGGTCACACTCCTGCCTCGTAGGGTTGGTCTGGGGCAGGCGTGGGATGATCATGCCCACATTCCCGTGGGACCTGGCTCAAGCAGGTGCGCCGGACTTGCTGGCATTGCCACCCCTCCCTGTGCCCCTCCCTCCAGCAGGGACCTGCACTTCTAGTTTTCCTTGCTTGTCTCACCCACTAGCAGTGAGACCCCTCACTGCAGGGGCTGCATATTGGCCACGGTCATCCCCGGCCCCTTTAGCTCCAAGCCTGGTGTTGGGTCCCCATTGATGCTTACAGAGACAAATGTCCCAGAACAAAAGGCAGAACAGCCATTCCGAGGGACACAGCCTCAGCTTCACAAATGCCCTGCAGTTGTGACGAGTGTGAGCAGGATGGTGGAGGAGCTGGAAAGATGCCCAGCAGAGGCCCCTGGCCCCGGCCAAGGTTCTGGTTTCAAAATACCTGAGAGGGACCCCAGAAATAGACACAGTGCCCATGAGGTCCAGTTGCTGACAAACACGTTCACTCCTCCTTTGTATAAAAGGCTGGTTAGGCCAGGTGCTGTGGCTCACACCTGTAATCCCAGCGCTTTGGGAGACCAGGGCGGGTGGATCACCTGAGGTCAGGAGTTTGAGACCAGCCTGCCCAACATGGTGAAACCATGTCTCTACTAAAAATACAAAAGTTAGCCGGTGTGGTGGAGAGCACCTGTAATCCCAGCTACTTGGGAGGCTGAGGCAAGAGAATCACTTGGACTTGGGAGACGGAGCTTGCAGTGAGCTGAGATCGTGCCACTGCACTCTAGCCTGGGTGACAGAATGAGACTAAGTCTCAAAAAAAAAGCCTGATTATGGTCAGGCTGGTGAGAATCCATGGCCATGCGGCTGCTGCTAACTAGACCAGATTTCCCAGGCACAGCTGGCACATTGTGTGTGCCCAGAGAGAATCCTTCCATAAATGAAGGAATCACTACTCGCCTATGGGGGTGGGGGCATTGCTGTCATTATCAGATTTTTCTTCTTCTTCTTCTTTTTTTTTTTTTTTGAGACATTCTGTCGCCCAGGCTGGAGAGCAGTAGGGTGGCTCCTTGCAGCCTCTGCCTCCTGGGTTCAAGCAATTCTCCTGCCTCAGCCTCCTGGGTAGCTGGGACTACAGGTAAGTGCCACCATGCCCGGCTAATTTTTGTATTTTTAGTAGAGACAGGGTTTCACCATGTTGGTCAGGCTGGTCTCAAATTCCAGACCTCAGTTGATCCACCTGCCTTGGCCTCTCAAAGTGCTGGGAGTATAGGCGTGGGCCACTGACCCTGGCCTCAGCTTTTTCATGAAGTGCGGCCTGCTCAAGCCCCCCAAGAAGGAGGACGAGAGGAAAATCAGTTTTTTGAACAAATGGCCACAGTGAAGGGTCATGGAAGCAAGTTCCTCTTTCTCATCTCTGCCCCTTTTAACCCATCCTAGGATGGAATCCTGCAGATCCCATAGCCTTTCCATCCGTGCTCCGGAGAGATAGTGTGAAAAGTGCCGTTACTGGGGATTCAAAGTCAGGCCCAGGTCGCTGTCAAGCCTCAGAGCTCTCATCTGATTGAAAACTTCTCCCCTGCCCCAGGTCTTGGCATGGAGGAGTGGCCTGGACTTTTGCTCTCTCCTGCTCACCCCTTGCAGCCCTCTCTCCTGCACTAGGCTCTGCCTGGCTCCCCTGCTGTGTTTGTGATTTAGAAGGATGCTATGGTTTGAATATTTGTCCCCTCCAAACTCATGTTGAAACTTAATCCTGGCCAGGTGTGGTGGTTCACACCTGTAATCCCAACACTTTGGGAGGCCAAGGCAGGAGAATTGCTTGAGGCCAGGAGTTTGAGGCCAGCCTGGGCAATATAGCAAGACCCCATCTCTAAAAAATAAAAATTAAAAAAGGAAACAATCCCTAATGTGGCAGTATTGAGAGGTGGGACCTTTAAGAAGTGGAATCATGAGGCTTCCATCCTCAGGAATGAATGATTGCATTCATAAGTTAATGGATTGTCCTGGGAGTGAGACTGGTGGCTTTATACGAGGAGGAGAGACCTGAGCTAGCACACTCAGCCCCCTCTCCATGGGATGCCCTGCGCCACCTTGAGGCTCTGCGGAGAGATCCCATCAGCAAGAAGGCCCTCACCAGATGCAGTCCCTCGACTGTGGAATTCTCAGCCTCCAGAACTGTAAGAAATTCATTCTTTTCTTTATAAATTTCCCAGTTTCTGGTATTCTGTTATAAGGATCAGAAAATGAATGAAGACAGGGGGTGCTGTAAAGAAGGCAAAGAAGGCAGAACAGTCTTCCATAGCTGGTGGCATTGAAGTTCGCCTCTAGCTGTGCAATGGCCCTGGTCAGGCAGAATCCCAGCCCTCCATCCTTTAGTGCGTTCCTTGCAGCCTGCTGCATCCCCGCTGCCCGAGTCACCGCAGGCTCCCACTTGCAGCTTCTTCGGCAGGCAATAGCTGCAGACAACACCCTTCAGGGCCTGGCTTTCAGCAGCCACCGTGAAAGATGCCTTCTGTGAGGTCCTGTGTGGTCGGCTGGACATGGCCCTGGAGCTCTCCAGGACCTGACCCCTGGAACCTGTGAAGGAAATCTTGGATGGCAAGAGGGACTTTGCAGATGTGAAGAAGAGTCTTGAAATGGGGATTTTTATCCTGGATTATCTGGATGGGTCCTAAATACAATCACAAGGGTCCTTATAAATGGGAGGCAGAGAAAGATTTGACACAAAGAAGAGGGCAGTGTGATGACGGAAGCACAGAGAGAGAGAGAGAGAGAGAAAGAGAGAGAGAGAGAGAGAAAGAGAGAGAGAGAGAGAGAAAGAGAGAGAGAGGGGAAGATACCAGAGCTACAGACCCAGCCATGTCACCAGGACACTGATCTCATGGAGTTTATGTTCTAGCAGAGGAGACAAGTAGGCAAACGATTAGTAAGGTAATTTCAGAGAACAGTCTATACTACAAAGGTCATAAAACAGGGTGGCAGGAGGGTCCCCCTTGTAGATGAGGATGGTTTATCTCGGGGAGGGCTGGTGTGGGGCTTAGGAGTTTGAATGAGACAACAGATGTCATGGTGCGTAGTTCAGAGCCTGGTGTGTGTTCAGCACTCATACACCTATTAGCTAAATTGAGCAGGAAATGCAGGCCAAGACCTAAAGCACAGGCTTTGGCTGTGCAGATACTCTTGCCCCAAGGGGCTAGAACACTCTTACAGGAATCCCGAGAGGCTTCCGTCCTTTTCCATGGTTCTGTTGCCATTTGTTCATTCATTGATTCATTCATTCTTTACTCACTCGCTAATTCATTCATTCGGCACCTCTCCTGGGAACTCTTCCTCCCTCTGTGTGCTGGACATTTTGCCACTTGATCTTTTTAACCCTCTCCCAAGCCACATGTCCACCCAACTGACCATACTACCACGATCAACAAAATGCCTGCAGTGTGTGAGGCCAGCTGTACTGTGCAATCCTGACAAAGCAGGGAGTTTTTGCTCTTTTTTGTTGCTGTTGTTGTTTGAGACAGAATCTCACTCTGTCGCTCAGGCTGGAGTGCAGTGGTGTGATCTGGGCTCACTGCAACCTTCACCTCCCGGGTTCCAGTGATTCTCGTGCCTCAGCCTCCCAAGTAGCTGAGGTACAGGTGTGTACCACCATGCCCAGCTAATTTGTCATACTTTTTGTAGATATGGGTTTCATCATGTTGGGCTAGGCTGGTCTCGAACTCCTGGCCTCAAGTGATCTGCCTGCCTCAGCCTCCCAAAGTGCTGGGATTACAGATATGAGCCACCATGCCACTGTGCCAGGCCTACTTATGCTTTTGATTGGTTCACTGTCCTTTCTTGAATTTCCCCTCCAGGACTTTTGCTCTCATCAGTGGACCCTAGTTTCCTGGCTGTTCTATACTATTTTTTTTGTTTTTGAGGCAGGGTCTCACTCTGTTGCCCAGGCTGGAGTGCAGTGGTGCAATCGCAGCTCACTACAGCCTTGATCTCCCAGCTCAAGTATCCTCATCTGGTCTCTTTCACCCTCCCCTAGACCACAGGCCCACCCAATTGGCCAGACTACCATGATCAACAAAACTCCAGGCCAGGCATCCAGCCTCCCCGTGCTGGTCTATTGCTAGGTGTTTCCCAGGTGTCCAGGTGAGAAAAATCACTTCCGGGGCTTGTTGAACATGCAGCTTCCCAGGCTCTGTCCCTAGTGAACCCACATTACCTGGTCCTAGGTGGAGGTCTGAGACTTTGTGATCAAAGCACATTTCCTGGGTGAATCTGAGAGTGGTGAGAGGTTGGAAGCACTGACTCCCAGCTGAGCTTCCCACAACCTTCCTGCGCATACTGGGGTCTCATTACGGGCACGCTCTGATCCAGCAGCTCTAAGGTGGGCCAAGATTCTGCATTTCTATCCAGGATCCAGGCAGCGCCCATGCTATGGTTCATGGACCCCGCTTTGAGGGGCAAAGTGTTACAGGTCTATAGTCCTTCAACATATAGTAGTTTCAATGTGCTTAACCTCCTTCCTTCCTGCCTGCCTTCCTTTCTTCCTTCCTTCCTTCCTTTTGATGAAGTCCCGCTCTGTCATGAGGCTGGAGTGCAGTGGCACAATCTCAGCTCATTGCAACCTCTGCCTCTCGGGTTCAAGCGATTCTCCTGCCTCTGCCTCCCGAGTAGCTGGGAGTACAAGTGTGTGCCACCATGCCTGGCTAATTTTTGTTTTTTCAGTAGAGACGGGGTTTCACCATGTTGGTTAGGCTGGTCTCGAACTCCTGACCTCGTGATCCCAAAGTGTTGGGATCAATAGTTACAGGCATGAGCCACCATGCTGGGCTGCTTGCTTAACCACTTTCAAACAAGATTGGGTGCATTCAGGGTGGTATGACCGTAGACTGCTTAGTCACTTTCAAAATGAGATCTTCCTATGAGATAGGAAACAGGTGAAGGACTTTGCATGCAATGTCTCATTTGATTTCTTAATAGCCCCCTTTTGCAAATAGGGAAACAGAGGCTTTGAGAGGTTTGTGACTTGCCACCTCATATAGCTGGGATGTGCAGAGTTGGCCTTGAACCCAGGCTGCCTGAGGCTGGGGTCTAGGCTTAAAACGGCAATGGAGAAGAAAAAGAATAATGACATCTGGGCAACTAGTATGTGTGAGGCCAGGGATTGCAGATATTCATCATCTCCTTCAAAATTTTTTTCTTTTTTTATTAGACTTTAAGTTCTGGGGTACATGTGCAGAACGTGCAGGTGTGTTACATAGGTACACATGTGCCATGCTGGTTTGCTGCACCCATGAACCCATCATCTGCATTAAGTATTTCTCCTAATGCTCTCCCTGCCCTAGTGCCCCAGCCCCTGACAGGCCCCGGTGTGTGATGCTCCACTCCCTGTGTCCATGTGTTCTGATTGTTCAACTCCCACTTATGAGTGACAACATGCTGCGGTGTTGGGTTTTCTGTTCCTGTGTTAGTTGGCTGCATTGTCTCCTTCAATTCTTATAGCAGCCTCATGGGGCACTTATTAGTATCCTCAATTTACAGAAAGGGAAACTGAGGCACAGAGAGGCTACATAGCGTATCCGAAGCCAGTCAGCTCTGGGTGGCAGAGCTGGGGTTAAGTCCAAGCTCCCTGATGCCCACATGTACCCAGCTCTGCTGCATCTCTGTGTTAAAACACTCACTCTGAATGAAGAGACCCCCCTACACAGGCTTTGTGTGACCAACAAGGCTCTTTATTCACCTGGGTGTGAGTGGCCTGAGTCCAGAAAGAGAGTCAGCACAGGGCGGTGGGATAGGAGTTGGTTTTGTAGGTTTGGGGTGGGCAGTGGAAAGTTACAGAAGTTACAGGTCAGGGCGGCTTTTGCAAGCTGGGAGGGGGTCGTAGGGTCTGGAGTCACAAGGTTGACCAAGGTCAGTTACAAAGTCCAGTTGCCTTATCAGTTGAGGTGGGAATAAGGAACGATGGAAGAATGTCTCAAAGTTAATTAGGTGCTGCAGGGGTTGATCATTCTTCCCCTTTTTGTGGTCTTCCAGTTACTTCAGACTTTCTAGTTCCAGCAACTCGTCTGGAGTGTACGTGCAGGTCACAGAGGTCACCATGCCGTCCAGGGTGCAGTCAGTTGGCCCTAACGACCTTACACTCAGTGACCTGGCCAACACCATCCTGCTTGCCCTGCACAGCCATAAGCCCTGCGCCAATGTCCTGGGGCTTCCGGAACCAATGACCCCAAGCTGAGGGACCTTCAGCAACAGAAATTTATTCTCTCCTAGTGCTGGAGGCCAGAAGTTCAAAGTCAAGGTGTGGGCAGGGCCATCGTCCCTCTGAGTACTTGAAGGGAGGCCCTTCTTCTTCTCTTCCTGCTTCTGGTGGTCCCAGCCCCTTGGCTTGTGGCTGCCTCACTCCACTCTCTGCCTCCATTGTCACGTGGCCTTCCTCCCTCTGCGTCTGTCTCTGCATCTCCTTTTCTTTCTTTTTAAAATTTTAATTAATTTATTTATTTTGAGACTGGATGATGAGACTGGCTAACTTTTGTATTTTTGGTAGAGATGGGTTTTGCCATTTTGCCCAAACTGGTCTCGAATTCCTGGGCTCCAGCTATCCACCTGCCTTGGCCTCCCAAAGTGCTGGATTACAGACATGCGTCACTGCACCAGCCTCTGCATGTCTTTGCTCATTTTCTTTTTTTTTTTTTTGAGA